>PJEN01006218.1:0-114449 GCA_004024605.1 Pteronura brasiliensis
GGGGTGCGGCGGGGGGTTAGGGGGCCGGCCTGGGGGGTGGAGGGGTGCGGCGGGGACTTAAGGGGCCGGCCTCGGCGGTAGCCCCGCCCCCAGCCCCGCCCCCCGGCGTCCGCTCACCAGAGCGACCCTGGCCCCCGGGCGCGGCGCTGACCCGTGGAGCGCCGCGCGTGGGGTGGACGCGTGAAGTGGCGCGAACGCGGAGGCCGCGCGTAGCCTGGACGCCACCAGGGCCCTGACCGCCGCCATGACTGCGCGGGGACGCTGGTCATAGGGTCACGCGGTCACAAAGCCCCGCGCGTAACCAGCGTGCCCCGCGCCTGCGCACTCGGCCGGGCCGCCGTCCCGCGAGCACGCCGGTAGGCGGGGCCGCGCCTGCGCAGTCGCCCTCCCCGCGCTAGATCGTTGCCGGCAGGCCCAGGAGGATCTCTCTGTTGAACTCCTCTAGGTGTTTCCCAGGGGTCAGTTGGCGGGAGACTCCTCTATCTACCGCATTTCCACGTGCGGCAGCTGTTCACGATGCTAAGTGGTCCCCGCGGCGGCCCCGGGCTGCGGACGCCCGGCAGGTGGACGCAGGGCCGTGCCTGCCGCGGGTGTGAGTGCTGCCCGGGGCCGCCCTCGGCACAGAGACCCGGGGAAGCGGCAGTAACAGAACAGGAAACGGCTGGAGCCGAGGAGGGGTTTGGGCGGTCCCGCTCCTTTGCTCCTGACCCTTCAGGACGGGCCCGGGACCCTTCCCTGCAGCCGGACATTCTCCCGCGGGATCCTGGCCTCTCCCGGTTCCTGGGGCCCAGCGCGCCCTCCTCCTCCCCCTCAGGGTCCAGAAGGGGAGCTGGCAGGAGCGACGGGGTCGCGGGGTGATACCGACATGCCCTAGGTCTGCCCCACCCTGAGGAAGGTCCTGCTGCGGATTCTGATTCCGCCGGGCTGGGAGCCACGAGGCCACCTCTCCACCAACCCCGTGGCAGCTCCGGGCCCTGCAGAGCCCCACCTCCCAGTCGTCTGCACCGCCGGGGCGGCTCAGCGGCATTTTAGCCTCAAAATAAAACTCAGTTTTACCGACAAAAACGTGTTCACTGGAGAATAGCAGAGCTGTAGCCCGTGAAAAAGAACCTGCAGGAAAACTGAAACCACAGGCAAATCAGGAAAACCGGGCAGAGGAGCCTCTTTATAGAGGAAAATGGGGCTGGGGTTGTAGAAACCAAGTCCATTGGCGTGAACACGGAGTGGGTAGTGCAGTGGCCTCTCACTGGCTGGGCCCTGCCACCTCGCACTGGCTGTGACATCTCCCATTGGCTGGGGAGGTGCCCAGGAGGGACAGGGCTGAGGGCTCCCCCTGCGGGCCTCCACCCTGCAGGCCTCCAGACTCCACTCCAGAGGACAGTTCATTTGCCAACTTTCTGGACTTCGTCGGGCACACATGAAACTTACCAAAAAAGCAGCGGTGACGAGCTGCCTGAACCGGACAGTACTGCAGTCGCAGCTGCGTGGACGGGCTGTGGGCACCCAGTGACAGCAGGGGCCCGAGCACGCACACCATGGGTGCACAACCCAGGTCACAGAGCCCAGGAGCAGGTGCAGGTGGCGTGAGGAGCCCCAGGCTGACGCTGTACCCACCCACTGTACCCAGTCCAGAAAGTGCTGCACCCAGCTGGGCCCTGTTTTCCTGCTCCTGAGTGGAGGCTGCCTCCACCGAGCCTCAGGGACCAGGACAGGGGGCCTGAAGGGAAAGCACAGCTTGTCTCCTCCATGTGGCCCTGCAGAGCCGGCACAGGAGGTCCGAGTGAGCTCCCCAAGAGCACGGTCCAGTCCCAGCCCCAGGGATCCCCGTGTGTCCCTCTCCAAAGTCAGAGTGCACAGAGACTCCAGGAGACTCCAGAGGCAAGACAGCCTGGGCTGGGGGCCACGCAGGTCGGGGGCCGTGTGGGCTGGGGCGTGGCGGGCGCTCCAGCTGTCCCACTCACCCATTCCCCCAGCACAGAGAGGCCAACAGGCAGGTGACCCCAATGGTACAAACATTTTCAATTCAGAGTGCACATTTAATCCACACTTTTATCATAAAAAACCTCTTTTTTTTAATCTCCAAATCATCAAAACCGTATTAAAATTATAAATAATGGTCACACAAAGTTCGAGTCTATAAAAACAGACCCATTCATCTCTGTAGACAGGCGTCTCCAACAGCAGACGAGCGACATTCACCTTGGCTCACAGCACACAGCTCCCGGGACCACGTGCCAAGCTGGTGCTGGCCCCGGAAGTAGGTTCCATCCTCCTGTTGGCGTCTTTGCGCCGCCGCCCTCACTTGCTTCCCCGGGCCCAGGCCGCGGGGCTCCGTCTCGTCGGCGCTCTTAACCGAAACAAGCAGGGCCGCAAGTGTGGCCAGTCCTACACCAGCTGCCCGTCCCCGTCCCCATGTCGCATGCCAAGCAGGTGCAGAGTGTCGTCATCAGACGCATCTGCTTCATCGTCGCTCCCCGACGGCTCTGAGGGGCGTTTCAGGCCGCGCTGCTTGGACACCGCCAGGGCGTACTGGATGTTATACCGGTTCCAGTCACAGCTGTTCAAAGTGCACAGGAGTCCCGTCAGGCAAAGTGACCGCTCTCCTCTCCTGCCGGGACTCTGGCTCCCTGGGCGCCCCAGCACCTTCCCTGGGACCCCAAGAGCAACTGGCCACAGGTGACCTAGACAGCCTCTCCGGCACGACCAGATCCCAAGGGAGGGGCTGCTGCCGGCTTCACACCCATTCAAGGGAGCAGAGAGGGGCCCCCAGACTCAGTTCATGCCCCACGTGAGCAAAGTAAAGAGAAAAATCACACCCGTGTTTCCATGGAGGAAACCACCCAGTATGGACGAGCTCAAGGCAAAGGACTGAGAAAGCCACTGCCCTGTGGAAAACCTCAAACAAGATCCAGTTTGGCAACGTAACTGGAGCCCACCCCCCCAGATTAATACAGAACAGCGAGCTGCGCCCCCACATCAGCACAAACCACCACACGCGGGCATCCCAGCAACGATGCGTTTACGGGAACGCCACGTTACAAGGAGCCCCGTCTCTCGGACGGAGCTCTGCAGAGTCACAGAGGCCCCAACAAACAGTAGGGCAGCACTGACGCAGGACCCCCACGCCCCCACGGCATCCCAGTGGGCGGCCAGGACTCTCAGAGGAAAACCCTCCAGGAGGAAGGGCTTCTTCAAGGCTCCAAAAGACCAAGGAAGCCATCAAGGACAGAATAGGCCCCTGCCTGCGGGCGTTGGGCAGACACAGCCAGGGCAGGGAACACGCCGCTGGGGATGGAGTGGGGACCCCTGGCCACGGGCCCTGTAGACAGCCCCGGAGACCCCAGGTGTTCTGCATGCCCACCCCTCCACTCAACCTCAGGGCAGGGGGCAGAAGAGGCGTGAGCCAGGAAGAAAGCAGCTGGCGACAGGACAGAGGCTCCTGACCCCACACGGCACTCCTTCCTCCGCTGGTCTGATGGTGGAAGGCACTGGTTTCACTGGGATAGCGCTCTTTTCAACTGAGCGCTCTTTTTAACTCCTGGCCACGCCTGAAGCTGGGACCTTGAGTGCCACCGTGGGGCAGCCCCCCGTGTGGAACCAGCTGGGGATGGGGCCACCCCCCCCGCCCTGCCCACGGCAACACGTACAGCCTGGAGACGTCGTCCAAGTGCCGCTGGATACTCTTCTGGAGGAACTGAACAGCTGGTAGCACCTTCCCTGCCCTGTGCATGGAGACCCACCTCAGTGCATGGCCGCAGCCCACCGCCATGAGCCCCCGCTCGTGGGCGCGCACGCAGCCTCCCGACCTACAGAGCCCAGCCGACGGATGGGACCACAGCTGACCCCAGGGAAGCGCTTCTGACCTGGCCTTCAGCTTCTGCCCGTGCACCAGGAGCAACTTCTGCGTCCATATGAGGTAGAACTCCAGGTGGCAAGACACTTCGAAGGATGCAGCCAAGAACTCCAGCACTCTCTCCACGTACAACTCCGGAAGCGAGGAGCTGACCACTTCGACTGCAGGAGCAGGAGAAAACTGGGCTTGCTTGGCGGGGACAGGTCCCATCGGGAGGAAAGGGGAGGACGGCTCTGCAGAGCCCCGAGCCCGGACACGGGGTGCTCCCGGCCCCTGGGGGGCCCACACCAGTGCTCACCCTCGTCCCAGGGCACCGACTCCAGCGCCTCCTGCAGCAGCTTCCTCTCATTGAGCCGGAAGGCCATGAGGATGGCCCTGGTGTAGTCTTGCTGGCGCAGGGCCGCCCGGATGTGCGCGGGGGTGACACCGGTGTCCAGCTCGAATGGGTCAAACAGCATCTGCGTGTCCAGGGAGTAGACGAGGAGTCCCTCGGTAGTGGTGGCTGCCCAGCAGCGCCCTGGGTAATGAAGCCGTCGAGAGCCTTCCCGAACACCGATTTTCACTTTCCCCCACTTTTTTAAAGAACGGGTACTGGGTACGTCCCCGTGGTCCCAAACGCCAACAGCAAGAAAGGCGCGTGGGGACGCCATCCTCCCACTCCCGCCCCAGCCACTGGCTCCTCCGGGGGAAATGGGGGGGTGGCGCCAGGGTCGCCAACACAGGCATCCCCCCCCCCACTAGCGCATGCTCACGGGAGCAGACACACTCGTGTGCACCAAGCCCGGTCAGCTCCCCGCAGGGGCGCACACCCGTGTCTGCGGGCCACATGGCCTCAGCTGAGACACTGTAGCGGCACCGTGGAGCCCGGGAAAGACGCCCGGACAAGCAGCGCTGCGGGCCAGAAAACCACAGGCCCCCGAGCGAGGGGCTCCCAGCGCTGTCGCTGGGCCATGGTCTGCAGCCTGGCCTGCACAGTGGTACGTGGCCACGCGCGGCTCCGCGCCCTGCTGGGGAATGTTGCCTGTCGCCCCACACTAGCCCACTGCAAGCATCCGTGTCCTGCCCGCTCCATGGGGGCACGTTTACCTGACGGTCCCAGGCCCTGTGGACACAGACCCTCCCCCGCGGCCCCTCAGATGACTGCCAAACGAGAGTGGAGCACAGGGTGGGGGCCCGCCTCCCCGTTCCAACGCCCAGTGGGTCCATGGCCACGCTCTTCACTGTTCTCTGGAGAACAGCAGGGCCCAGGGCCAGCCAGAGCGGTGACCAGCCCTGTCCCTGGGAGAAGAGGTGACAAGCCCAGTGTGCACCGGAAGCCCAGCGGGACTACCCCTGCCCTTCCCAGCTCCAACAACCCACCACTCGGGGCTCACCGGTGGGAGAGAAGCGAAGGGAAGTCACCCTGATTTCAGGCTTGAAGTGCCGAGAGCTCATGTCCCCTGGAAAACAAGACAGCACCTCCCTTACCACTCACAGGACGAAGGCAGGGACCCCGCTGCTCTCCCCTGGCCTTCCCGCTCCGTCTGCACATGCAGCAGGCGTGTCCTGGGCCCCAGCGGCTGTTTCACAGGCGCCGCTGGCCTCCACAGATGAGCCCTTGGAGCCCCTGCTCCCAAGCATCCACCCAGCTTAGCCAGCAGACAGCTTGTCTGTTTTGGCAAAAGGCCTTGGCCTAACCCCAGGGCTGGGAGGCAGGGTGGCTCCAGTCCCCAGACGCCCATTCTGTCCGGTGCTTAGCGCAGTGCACAGCTCACACGACTTCACAGGGCAGCTCTGCACCTTGGAGGCTCAGTCGCTGGGGCGCCCCTGCAGCCCGACCTGCAGTGTGGGCTCCCTGGCACTTGGAGCAGCATAAGCCACGGCTGGAATGAGCCAGCCCAGGCCAACGCCAGAAGGGAGGCCAGAGGTGGGGGGTGCCCAGCACCAGGTTGGGGTGAGGGAAGAGGCTGGCATAGGCAGGGCAGCTGCGCAGCCATGGCCAGCACACTGACTTCCTAGCTGCGGGCTGTCCCTTTCTAATGGTCTACTAAAGCCTGAGTGCCACCCCTTCCCTGTGAGGGGCGCGCCCTCCTTGGGCCTCTTTGACTCCAGCTCCCTGATCCCGGAGCCCAAAGAGCCCTCCTCCTGGCCCACTTGGGGGTGAGTGTGAGGCACAGGGCTGGGCAGCGGCCAGAGAGCAAAACCACAGGCCCAGACAGGCAAGGGAGCCGCGGGCTACTCGTGTGTGCCAAGAGCTCCTGGACGTAATCACTGCAGCCCCAAGAGAAAAACAAAGCCGCTGTCTCCTGGGAGGAGTGGGTGCTGGGCAGGGCAGCCTGCTGCGGCCATGGCCTTGGGGGATGCGGGGGCCCTCAGCTCACCTTTCTTCACGCCCGGCAGGGGCACCGCGACTCCATCCTCCACCCCGGCGTCCTGGTCGATCAGCGCCAGGTTACCAAACTCTGTCATTTTCCTTCGGTTAAGAAACTCCTGGAAGGACGAAACCCCAGGGGTCTTGCTCATCGGGTAGAGGGCAAGAGCCCAGCCCCCAGGCCCTGCTTCGCTCACGTGCCACAAACACTGGTGGAGACGTGGCCCTGTGGGGAACAGCCATGGAGCACAAAGATTCCAAGGCACGGACAAGCTGGTTCTCACCCCTGCGAGGCGGAAGCTGCTCTGAGCCTGCCGCAGGCGGGTGGGGCCGGGACCCTCCAACGCGCCCCCAGCCAGCGCTCCCGCAGCCTCCGTGGGGCCAGCACACGTGGGGGCGTCTGCTTGCTTAGCCTGCCCATCTGCAGGGGCCGTCCCCTGCCCCCAACTTAGGAGGGGGCGGGCCTCAGACAGCAATGGGGGCCTGGGCGCATGGAGACGGGGCCTGGGTGTGTGGGGGGGGCGGGGCTGGGGCCAGGCAGCCGGGACTCCCCCTCACCTCCATGGCGTCCAGGGAGAGGTTGCAGGAGATCTCAAACTTCTTCCTGAGGATCTGCTCCTTGACGTGGTAGATACACACGAACTTGGACATCCCTCCTGCCAGCACGCTCTGGCCGTCTGCGGAGTAGCACACCGTGGTGAAGGCCCTGAAGCCAAAGGGACAGGAGCCTCGTCACTGCTGCGACCCCCGATGTGCAGCTCCCCACCCCCCCACCTCAGCCCAAGCCCCAGGGGGAGCTCCGTCCTCAGGAGGCTCTGGCTTGGGCCTCACAAGACACCATCACCCGCTGGGCTCCGCGGCAGCACCACCCCCAGGAGAGACTCCGGAGACATGACCCTCTCTTGGGAGGGCCCTCCTGCGGCAGGACAAGGAGGCCACTTTGTCTGCCACACGCACAGCGGCCACTGGCAGGGCCACCTGCTCAGCCCCGTGTTGGGGAAAGCTGGGCCCCTGCCGGCCGGGCTGCTCACGGGACAGGAGACAGCGTCGCGTACGACACCAAAGAACCCAAGCAGCAGAAGAAAGCGGCGAGACGTTATCCACTGGAACGTGCTCGTGCCGCAAAGACACCGCTGAGGGCGAAAGAGCCCTGGGCAGAAAGTGGGACGTCCAAGCCCAGATCCTCTGAGCGTCGCCTATCGGGACCACGCGGACTCTCCCGTCGCCGCGGTAAAGACCCCGACCCAGAGGAGCGGACGCCCCGGACGACCTCCTGCAGCCTCAGGGAAGCACGAACCAGAACCATCTAGAAGCCAGAGGGAACAGGGTGGGTGGCGGGCGAGACCGGCCGCCGCAGGTGGTGCAGCCACTTTGCGAAATGCTCCAGATCCTCAAGAAGCAAAGCCTGGACACCACGTGACCCCCCCAGCGATTCTACCCCAAGACACACCCCAAAAAAACCCAAGAAAAGCGCTCACAGCCACCGGTCCCGCCCGATCTGCGGCCCAGGGAGCAGGAGGACGTGGAGACTGACCAGTCACAGATCCGACACAGGCTCCGTGCCCCCCAGGAGGGAAGAGCCCTGAGGCCACACAGACCCTGGATTTCGCGGCAGGATCCGCCGCAGCCGCTTGTGGAGGCACTCACTTCCCCTTGGCCGAGTGCTTGGCCGTGATCTTGTCCAGCTCCTTTCTGCCCGTCTTGAGGTCATGCCTGCCCTCAATGGAGCCCGTCTGCACAGCGTTCTCAGGGTCCCAGAAGGTGATCTGGGAGTTCAGGGTGGCTACAGCCAGCTCCGCGCCATCAGGGCGAAAGGTCACAGCCAGAGCTGGAGAGAGATGCGTCATTAGGGCCAGAGGAAGAGCTCACGGTCCCGCCGGCGGCCACACCCTCCCCATCCTCAGCCAGCCTCACGCAGGGAAAGCCAGGCGGGCACCAGCACCCCAAGTCTGCACGTGACAGGTGGGGGCCCCTGGCTCTCCCCACAGAAGCTCCACCCTGCAGGAGAGGCCCTAGGCCCCAACCAGCTCCGGGGCGAGAGACCCCAGGTGGGGCTGTCCCAGAACAGCCCCAGGCCAGCCTAGTGGGAGGTTATAAGCAAAAGGCCAGGCTAGGCAGGGGAAGGCACAGGGAGATCGCAACAGAGCCCCCAAACAGACTAGTGGGTGGCCAGGGCTCAGGGCGGAGGCCCCGTGGAGAGCCAGGCCGGCCGCCGGCAGCTGTAAGCATGTCCCAGAGCCGCCTGGGCAAGCAGAGATGCTGCGGAGGCTGAGGAGCCCAGGAGCCCATGAAGCACCTGGGAGGCATGCGGGGCAGGACGGCTTCACCCACGCACACAGATGCCAGGGCCCCGGGTAGCCTCCTGTGCCTACAGTCACCTCAGGGTCAAGAACAACAGCTGTGTCTGAGGGACAGCAGCTCAGGGGGGAGCGCCCGGCTCGCTCTCCTGGAGAGGAGCCTGACACGGAGGAAGAGAACAGGGCCACCAACCCCAGTAGCTGGGCAGCAGCTGGGCGTCTGGGTTTACGCGTACATACAACTGGGACAGACGAATAATGGCTCCGAGATGAGGCTCCCTCCCCAGATGATACCTTGTACCTGTGCCCCCCATGCACCCACCATCCGAGGTCAGGCCCAGCGTCTCTGTGGTCCTCCAGCTGTCTGCCATGTCCCACAGGCGCACTGTCCTGTCCCAGGAGGCACTGGCCAGGACCGACTTCACCGGGTTAAAGCACAGACCGCTGATGGGGCCCTCGTGACCAGACAGGACCTACAGCGTCCAGAGAGAAGTTATGAAAAGACAGCTCCGGGGACTGCGCCATGTACCAGGCTTGCGCACCGAGGCTGCAGGACGGGCGGGCTGACAATGGTCTGGGTCTCAGTGCGGGGGGGGGCGGGAACCACTGCCAGAAGACGCCACTGTCCCTCCCGTGGGGTCCGCAGAGGTACCCTCCCACGTGCTGTGTCCCCCACCCCCCACCCCCAGACCATACACTCACATCCAGGAGCCTGCCTGTCTGCATGGACCAGATGAAGACCTCGAAGGAGTCCTGGGCCCCGGCGGACACGACCTCCCCGCTGCAGTCCACGGCCACACAAGAGAACTGGGTGGGCCGTGGGGACGTGAAGGTGCGGAAGTTCCGGTACCTGCCCAGAGACAGGCCTCCGGCTGGCACGGCTCACGGAGCCCCGACGCCCCGAGTCCCTGGGGCTCCAGGGTTCGGGTTCATCCTGAGCCTGTCTACACTACGTGCTTCCCAGCAAGCCCACGAGCCCTCAGTCGTGCTCTCAAGGCCCGCCCAGAGAGAGGATGGAGCGGGCAGGTCACCTGTGTAGGTCGAAAGCACGCACGGTCCCGTCCATGGAAGAGGTCACGATGACGTAGCCAGTGCCCGTGAAAGTCACACCAGTGACCCCGCTCGAGTGCTCCGTGAAAGTGATGAAGCAGAAACCACTAAGGGTGTTCCACACCTTGACCTACGGGGCGGGGGGGGGGGGGGGGGGGGGGGGGGGGCGGGGCTGGGCACAGTTCAGGGCCACATGCACACGCACACGCACGGGTCATCTCAACCACGCCCCCCTCCACAGCTGTGCACACACCTGCCCCTCGCCCCTACAAGAGAGGCCTGGGGGCTGGGAGGGGCCCGTGTCACCCCAAGAGGCACAACGAGCTCGCACCCACGTGACACGGCTGCCCCCATGGACTGACCCCCAGCCGATCAGCTGCATGAACTCCGGAGGCCGCGCCGTTACCAGAGAAACGGCCGGCCGGCTGTCCCCTCTAAGTCCTGGGGAGCCTATGGACACCTTCTCATGAGCCTGGATGCGGCAGGATGAGCCCCAGAGTCAGGGCCTGGCTCTCCCTCCCCGGGGGCCAGGAGGACGAGACCGCATGCCCCCCCACCCCAGGCCGAGCCCCACCTTGCCGTCATCGCCGCCGGTGGCGAGGTACTGCCCGTCAGGGGAGTAGGCCAGGGCCACCATGCTGTTGAAGTGGCCTTGCTGCTTGAGCACGTACGACTCGCTCTGCCACTCCCACACCAGCAGCTGGCCCAGGCCTGCAGAGTGCACGCAGGGATGGGCTGGGGACTGTCCCCAACACGGCGGCCTGCAGGCAGACCCAGGCAGCCGGCACCCTGACCGTCTGACCCACCGAGGCTGGTGTCCCCAGCCCCCTAACCCGAGAGAGTGCCCGGCAGAGACTGATGGCCTGAGTCACCGTCCCGCAGGCACCTGCCCTAGCAACTCCCACCCCCAGAGGCCCACAGCCACGGGCCTAGCAGCTGACCAAGAAGGGGGCTCGGGCAAAGGGGAGCTCGCAGCTCCGAGGGGCGCCCAGCTCCCTCCCACAAGAGCCCCCGGCCCACCCAGTGCACTCGCTCACACCGGCACGTGGAAGGGGTTTACCCCGGGAGCTGGCGCAGCCCCACGGCTGGGGGGTGAGGGGGCCACGTCAGCAGTCCGAGAGCAGCAGCTCTGTTCTCGTCCCCACGCGACCCCACACCAAGGCGCACCTGAGCAGCCGAAGGCGACCCAGTCCCCGGAGCCGTTGATAGCGATGGACGCGATCCTCTGGTCAGAGACACTGAGCAGGAGCGCACCGTGGGGACAGGGGGGCAGGCGGGCAGCACCGTCAGCCCTGGGCCACTGCCCACCTGGCGCTCTGCGCCCCACCCCGCCCGCACACGCCCCCTCCCCCCCCCGCCCCCGCCACGGAGCCAAGGGGGCGCTCACCTCAGGGAGTGGATGAGGTTGAACTCGGGGAGCTCATGCAGGTGGAAGACGCCAGAGGCGAAGCCGGTGACCAAGAGGTGGGTCGTCTTGTGGTACGCGGCGGCCGTCAGCTTGTTAAAATCTCCCTCTTTGTTGAAAAAGTACCTAAGCAGACGGGGGTTCCGAGGAGCTACGGGCGGGGCCAAACGGCCACGCTGACCTCAGCCTACCCCGGCCCCCTGGGATCCCCAGGCCATGGGCCCTGGACCCGCGCGGCCCTGCCGCCCTGGCCTCTCCCTCCCGCTCCCCGAGGCTCGCCCCTCTTGAGCCTCCCTGCCCCTGCGCCTGCCCCTGGGACACGAGGCGGCCCCCGGCCAGCCCCCAGGCCCGGCCAGCCCCCAGGCCGGCACATCACATGGCAGCCCCGAGGGCGCGAGCCCCGCCGCTCCCAGGGACACCTACTTGGCCAGCCTTGAGTACTTCACTTTCCCCTGCTGCTCCTCGGCCGCCGGCGCCGCCTTCCCCCGGACGGTGCTCTCCTCCCCCTCCTCATCGTCCTCCTCCTCCGCACCCTGCAGCAGTTCTGCCCTCCAGCCCGTGGGCGCTTTCAGCCGCAGGCCCTCGGGGGGCGTGTCACACTGCCACACACACAGGGCGGCGTCCTGGCTGAGGGTGTAGAGCTGTAGAAGGAAATAGGTGGGATTGTCCCGACCAGCCACGGGGTAGGCTCCCGGTCCCGGCTTCCCCTGGCCCGTACGGCCCACCCCCGAGCGCTGGAAGAGGTGACCGCAAGGGACAGCCAACAGGTGCCGCTGCTCCCTGAACAGCCCCAAGTGACCCGGGAGGGCGCCTGCATCTAGGGGTAAGGCTGGCGCGTGGCTGCCATGCGGGATGTCGCCGGGCTCCCCGGGGACGCACGTCCAGACTGTTGGACTCAAAGAAGCAGGCCACGATCGCGTCCTTGTGTCCCCCCAGCGCGTAGTAGATGAGGTTGTCCCAGCGCTCAGCTCCAAACACCCATGTGGACATGTCCTTGCTCCCGACGGCGAAGCACCTGGACAGGAGACCAGGCTTGTCCTCAGGGCTCCCGGTGGGGCGCCAGCCAGCACGAGGGAGCCGCCCAGGGTGACCAGCCCGGGTCTGCCCGGCCTGGATCGCCCCCAGCGTCGGCGGCTCCCCCACGTTCCTCAGGGTCGAATCACCGCCCCTCCTCACAGAGCTGTCCCTCATGGGGTGGCAGCGCAGGGGGGCTCTGCGAAGTGACTGCCAAGCCCATCAGCGGCCACATGGGGAGCCCCGCTCCTCACGCCTCCCTGACTCCCCATGACCCCCATCTGAGGGGACCCCGCTCCTGGCACAAGTGTAGCCAAACCCAGGAACTGGCGGTGCCTTGCCGAAGCAGCGGGGGGCAGGGCGGCCGGTTAGGCAGCAGGGGGCCCCGCTCCAGCCCCCAAGACCTGTCTGCCAGGAGCACAAGGGCTGCACTGCCCCCCTGCCCCGCCCCCCATGGTGCCCAACCCCAGACTGGCACCAGCCACCAGCCCCCACCTGTCCCTGCGCAGACCCTGAGCCAGCAGCCCTCCGGGACGGCGGGGGAGCAGCCGTGAGAAGACGGGGCCAGCGCCCTGCCGGGAGAAGCCCCCCAACCCTCCCTCGGACACGGCTGCTCTGAGAGGCAGCACAATGGATTCTGGTGCCCTGGTCAAGGACCCGAAGCTGCACTCTGGTTTCCAGAGACAGACCTGTGCCTGCCCCACTCACACCCAGGAGCCCAATGGCCTCCAGCCCCAGCAACGCTCAAGAGAGACCATTTCCAGGTGGAACTCTGGGATGTGACAGGAGTCACCAGGGCTCCCCATCCAACACGAGGCCCCGCCCCCGGGTCTCACCTGGAGTCGTCTGTCCAGTCGATGCACGTGGTCTCGTCGTAGGGCCCAAAATAAGTTTTGTCCAGGACAAAGGCATTGAATTCCCGCTTCCTCCCAGGGGCATGGTACATTTGAGCGATGTTGCCTTTCGTGACGACGAACTTCCTGCAACAAACAGGGGCCGTCAGGATCCAACACCCCCAGAGTCCAGAGCCCAGTGCAAAGCCTGAAGACAGCGCCCCTGCCTGGAGCAGTTTCCTACAAGAGGCGAATGTGGGGGCCCGGCTCTCCATAGCCCCTAACCCCCGTCTTCTCTCACAGGGACCCTGGTCCCTATCACTCCGCTGTCCCGGAGCACAGGCACCCCCAGCGCTCTCACCAGCCTGGGGGACAGCCGCCAAGACCGGGCCACACTTGGACCAGCCCCGGGGGAGCTGGAAAGACAACACAGGCTCCATGCGACAGGCACAGAGGAGTGGCCGCTGCCTTCTAAGGGATTTCTGAGGCTGGACATGGGTTGGGGGCTCATGGCCGAAACCCAGAGCTGCCCCCTCCACAGCCCATCCAGGTTAGTCTGGGCATGAGCACCCCAGGATCGAGCCCCCTCTCCTGGAGCCCTGAACCCGGAGCAAGGCCGGGTCCGGCAGGGACCCTATCTGCACACACTCTCCTCCCTGTGGACCTCAAATTGGGGGTCAGTGCTACTTAGAACCAAGGACTCCTCTGTGGCTCTGTCTGAAGACTGCAAGACCGTCTGAGGCCCATGACTGTTCTGAAGTGGTTCTGGTGGCGCAGCTTTAGAACCACCGGCTCCAGACGGGAGCACCAGCTGTGGAGGACGGAGAGCAGGGCCTGTGGCCAGTAGCCCTACGGGAGCCTGGAGGGCGGCCAAGAGGAGGCCTGGGCATGGGCTCCCACGCTGATGCCTCTAGTCGGAGGAGCGCCAGAGCCCAGCTGCACCCGCCATGGGGTCTGGACTTGGCGCGCGCCCTGCCCCGAGCCCCGGGCCCTACCTGCCATCCGGAGAGAAGGACACGCTGTGCACCGAGCCCTTGAAGTGGAAGTGGTGCAGCACAGACCTGCATGCCAGGCTGACCAGCAGCGCGTCCCCCCCTGCGGGAGAGACAGTGGCAGGTGTAGGGTCACACCAGACAGGACAGCCGGGGCCCAGCCTAGGATGACACCCGGGAATGTCCATGTCCCCCCGCCACGCCCTCACCCCAAAGCCCAAGACGGTCTCAGGCAAGAAAGCGACTGGGGGAGAGGACTGGAGGGGCTGAGACCCCGGTGGGATTGGTGCTGGCCTCAAGTCACCCTGCCACCTGCCTTGCCTGCCCCCCAGCTGCCTGCGCTGCCGCCTCCCTGCCGAGGGCGCTCACCTTCATCGACGATGATGGCCAGGCGGCCGTCTGGGGACAGCCCTACACACTTGATGTTGTACCGCGTAGCCAAGGGCAGAGTGTTGGATTTGTTGCTGAGAGACAAAAACCGCAGCGGTGTCGCTGGTCTCAGTCATGAGACAAGGAGGGGGCGGCCTCAGACCACCCACCCCTTACCCCCCTCCTGTCCCTGGCCGGCTCCGGGGCCAGAGCTCACGGCTGGTCCCCAGCTCCCTGCTGGAAAAGAGGAAATAAGACCAGGTCCCTGCAGAAAATCTGGCAAAACATATTCAAAACCTTAAAAACGGGCTTTGGTTTGGGGAACCTGGTGGCTCAGTCGGTTGAGTGTCTGACTTTCGATTTTGGCTCATTGTGATCTCAGGTCACGGGATGGAGCCCCACGACAGCCTCTGCGGTCGGTGGGGAGTCTGCTCGAGGTCCTCTCTCCTCTGCCCCCTCCACATGCACAGGCACGCATGCAAGCACGCACGCCCCCTCTCACACAAAAAAGAAAACTGGGGGGGACTCTGACTGTCCGTAGAAGTGCATCCCAGGAGTACTCTGCGAAGGCTATCAAGTCCCCAAACTGGAAATGCGCTAAATGTTCCCCAGAAAGAGTTAACCCCAGGGCCTGCACAGCCCCGTGAGGCTGTCATCACAGGATGGGAAAGTAAGTAACACGAGAAACAAGAAGGCAGCAGCCTTTGGCTTGGACTAACTCTGCGCCCCACTCTTCTGCTCTCTGGTTTCCACCGAGCGTGCGATCCTCACTCCAGCCCTGTCAGCTGTGACCATCTCGCCTGCTGGCCCAGGGTGCCCCGCCTGGGTACTGCTCTCGGGGGCATCAGGAAATGAGTCCCAGAGAGGATAGGGACCATCGTCCCACTGCACAGACCGGGAGGCGGAGCCTGCAGAGCCAGACACAACTCCAGGCACCCCCGGGCAACAGGAGGGTCTCACCCTGGCCACCTGACTCTGGGAAGGGGTGACAACCGTTCAGGAGTCCTCCCCCTTGAGGAGAAAGGAACAGAGCCACGTGCTGGTTCAGGAGAAGGAAAGCGAACCTGGCAAGTAGAACTGGACTGCGGTGAGCTCGGCGCTGGCCCAGCAGAGGGTCCAGGGTGGCCTCCAGAGCCAGCACCCAGCACGATGACTGAGACCCCAGGGCTTAGGCGAGGCCCTAGAGAGACTAGAGCAAAGCAGTCCCGCGAGCGACCGCACCTGCAGAACCTCCGGGCTGCCCCGGGGCAGGGGGGTGCACTAGGAAGGGGAGGAGGAGGGAGACGACACGGTCAGTTTTTGCTGCGCGCTGTAACCGCCCGTGCTGTTCGAGTCATTTCAACACTTACTTTTTAAGGTCGAATATAGTGACTCTGTTTCCCACAGGGCTGATCAGTGAATTTCCATCACACGTAAAATTCAAGTTTCCACACCGATACACTGTCCCCAGCAAATTTGAAAACTGAAAAGCAAGTAGGCCATCTTAGTACAAAGAAAGCCCCAAACTGCAGGAAAGGCTAAGGTAGGCCTCTGGTCCAGGGCGGCGCAGAGCTCCCCCGCTCCCCCAGGTACCCCCCGCTCCCCCAGGTCCCTGGCCATTCCTGGGTCCCTCCTGGCACGCTTCCTGACCACCTATGCAGCCCGGCCAGGAGGAACACAGGAAGGGGAAGGGAGTCCCAGCCCCGGGGGCTCCAAGCCCCTTGCGGAAGCCGGTGAGGGCCACTGTGAGCGTCTGGGGGGCGGGGGTCTCCACACACGAAGGGGACCCACCCTGCAGGGAGAGAAGAGCTGAGCAATGGACGGCAACCCCCCAGCACCCTGGCTCAAGGCCACCCCAACAAAGCAACCCTCCGGAGTCCAGTCCGGGAACTCATCACACTGAAGGGCGCCCTGGAGACGGCGCTGCGCCCCGGGTCTGCGCCCTGCAGGCCCTCCCAGTCTCCACCGGCCAGGGAGTGCCGCGAAGAGCTCAGCACAGAGCGCGAGCAGGGCCTGCAAGGCAGCGCGACGGGCGGACCTGATCCGCAGGCGGGTCGGGTGGGACCAGCAGGAGCCGCGGGAGCGCACCGGGAGCAGCCCGGCCGGCGGCATCCGGGCCAGGCCGGGACCCCGGAGGAGTGCGGAACCCGGCGAGGAGCGGACCCCCGGGGCTGGCACGCGAGCGCGTAGAGCGGCCCCGCCCGCGAGGAAGAGGAGGGCAGGCGCCCCGCGAGCCGCCGGGAGCCAGGCCCGCCGCCGCCTTCAGCGCCGGGGCTCGCGCTCTCCCGCCGCGGGTCCGTCCAGTCCGGGGGCCGCCGCGCACCGCCCCGAGGCCGGCCGGGCGGGCTACAGGCTGACAGTGCGCTCCGGCTCGCGCGCGCCCAGGCCCCGCTCTCCCGACCCGCCTCCGCTCCCCGGACCCCGCGCCGCGAACCCTCCGGCCGCGCCCGCACTCACCCGGTAGGCGAACTTCATCGCGGCCGCCGCACGTGTGCCGCCGCGCAGCCGCCGCGCCTCGCCCGCCGGCCCCAAGCAGGCACTTCCGGGCCTGGCCGCCGCGCCGCGCGGCACCACAGCGCCCTCAGGAGGCCCGGAGGGGCGGTGTCCCCGGAAGAGGAGCCCAGCCTTCAAGCCGCGCCCACGCCGCCTCCCCGGGGCGGAGCCCAGACCTCGTGCCCCGCCCCCGCCGCGCCCGGAGGCGGAACCCGGAACACGCACACCACCTCCGCCGCGCTTCGAGGCTGAGCTCCGTCCCGCGGGCCACGCCCCCGCCACGCCCCGAGGCGGACCCCAGACCTCGTGCCCCGCCCCCGCCTCGCCCCGCGGCCGAGCCACTCCCCCGGGGCGGCACACCCGCCTGGCCCGCCGCGAGGTTGGAGCTGGGGTCCAGCCGGGTGGCCTCACCCCCACGCCGCTCAGAAGGTTGAGGCCCGGAGTAGACGAGGCGCCCCGACTCCACCTTCACTGAACGGCTCCGCAGGACGAACGGGGCGGCGGGGGGAGGGCGGGGCCCGAACAGGGAGCCGCGCGGGGAGCCGGAGACGCGCACGGGCGGTGCGGGAACGCCGCGGCGCCAGCTCCCTTCCCAGGCGTGCGGCCCGCGGCTCCGTCCCGGGGTGCCCCGAGCCCGGAGGCTCGCACGTCTTCGGTCCTGCGGGCTGCGGGGTGACGAACCACGACGAAACCCCCCGTGCCCCGCGAAGTGGGCGGTCCGAGCCGGAGTCCGCAGCAGGGTCGGGAGAGAAGACGGGGACGTCCTTCTAGTCCGCGCACGCGACCTCCATGCGCCTCAGCCAAAGAATGACGTTCAGACAGCAAAGTTTCTTCTTAAAATGTGTATTTCCAGAGTGATAGTGCTTACATTTTAAAGTCTTAATACAGTGGTTTTAGCCTAACGGTATATTACAGAATAATGTGAAAAATGACTCTCCCAGTAACCATGAAAACGGAGTTGGTTTAATACCTGCGGCGTCTAAGTCACCAGCTGGCCACCTGCTCCAGTCTCGGAATCCCAGCCTTTCGGGTCTGACAGCCGGACGCACGCGATGAATAAACCGAGAGGGGCGCCTTCATGAAAACGCAAATGAATTCCAAAATCATGGGTTTATTTTAAAGATCACAGCTGACAGCGAAACATTCAGATCAGCATAGTTGTCTTTAAAAAGTAGTATAACTTTTTATTTTTACGGACACATCTGGAGTGTTTCTTTGATTCTGTTACTCAATCTTATTTTAATCACTCAAGAAAAACCGAACAGAAGCCTGTGTGTGTTGTCTCTGCTGACCACAGACATCAACCGAGACCTACTAGCATAGAATCCAACCGGCGACCGCTGCGCTGACAATGGACTGGAGCTAAAAGTCCTTTTCAGATCAAATACAACAATTTCCACATTAGAACCAGAAGTCATAATTTTTCCAATCACAGGAAACCCCATGAAATTCACCAAAATTATAACTTATATCCCTTCCCACTTGCTAGTATTTACATGTTGCACAGTATGTGTAAAACGGCTGCATATTCTGCCTTTTAGATGCTCATTCGATATCCAGCTTCACAACTATTTAACAGCTGCTACATCTTTATTAACAAAACCAGCTCGTCTCAAACACATAGGCCTTATTTTATTTGAGACACAACAGAAACCCAATTACTGCTTTAAAAAAAAAAAAAAGGTGAAGTTTTAGGTAACATGTTTCGTTTCTGTAGAACAAAACAGAACAAAAACAGAGGCACTCACCCAAAAAATCTTATGGGTAATTGGGGGGTGCGGCAAACCAGCCATAAATTTGAATTTATACCAATTGAAAACAGTAAAAAAAAAAAAAACCACCAAGAACACTTAGGATTTCTCCATTTTTCCCCCGAGTATGTTATGTAACTAGAGAGGATTTCGTCTGGGGTTAGAACCCAGACACAAAAAAAGCAAACAGAAACAAGGTAACCATCGAATCACCCCCCGCCCCGCCCCAGGGGGAGAGGGAAAGCCACATGAGACCAGTGTGAGCCTTTTCTGCCAGAATCAAATCTCAAAGTTGTCCTCACTCAAAGGGCTTGGCCGGTCTGGAGGCCGTCAATTTTTACAATGAAACAAGTTTAGTTGAGAAACCCTAACCTATCTATCATTGGATTCTGAAGTTCTAATTTGCCTAACTAGTTGACCAAGTCGATGAGTTTTAAAGTGCACCGAAGGAAGATAGTTTGCTGAACGGTTTAATTAAACACACCAATATTCGTCGTCTTTACACGTTTCCGATTTCTGTAAATGAAAAAGACCTGGGGCGGGGTGCGGGGACTCACACCACCTCATTTGTTGAGGGAGTGGAAAGACAGCACACAGAAGGGGGCACACAGCCACTCCGTGTACCCCGAGCCGCCCCGTGGCCCCCGCTCCCCGCCGCGCCGCCGCACCGGCCTCTCCCGCGGGCGACCGGCAGGACTGGTGGCACCGGCGGCTGCGAAGGTCCCTTTCCTCTTGGGCTCACATGCTCGAGGTTGCCCCGACCTCTGTCGGACCTGACTACGCTCGCTCGATCAGTCTGCTCCGCTCGATTCCAAGCACACTCTCCCAGGGAAGTAAGAGTTCTCGATTTCTTATGTACAAAAATACATGGCTCTGGAGAGCTGGAAAGGGTTCCATACACCCAACACTTATTTACAAGCTGTGACTCTCACACCAGTAAAAACAAACACACATTTATTTTCTCCTTGATTTTTGGTGCAACTTATACATAAACATTACATCCGTTAGTCTGTACTTTTAAAAATAATAAATCAACCATATGTACAATTAAATTTACAACCAAAAGCAAATTAATCCATTGGTATGGCGTGACTGCGATTTTAGTGGACCGGCAGAGAATATTCCAAGACTTTTCGTCCTTCCCACAACCAAACTAGAAGCACACTGAGAGGGCCGACCCCCCCAGCCCCCTTGAAATGGAGCCTCTTAATGTCTAGAACTTAAGGTGCAGAAGAAACATATTGATTATACAGTGACGATGACATGTCAACACTTTAAAGGTGAGAAGAAAACAACATATCACCCCCCCACATATATAATGGTAATTAAAATAAATACATACTTAATTTCAAGTGCATATTGACATTCAGTCAACATCATGGGGAACAGGGGTTCCAGAAACGCATGTTCCTAAACTAGTTCAATGCCAAGTTGTCCCTTAGGCCCTGGTCTCGTCTTCCCCGAGTACCTTTAAGATGGCTCCCGCTAATGGAGGCTCCAGGTCCACCCAGTGGGCCACCCCAAGGCACAGAAGGGGGGTCCTTCTGTTCCCTCCCCACCCAGCCCTCAGCCTCACTGACCTGCCCTAACAGGGTGTAATTCTAGAAAATCACTACGTATCTCAGGTAAAAGATGGTGTTTCACCCCCAGGAGACTCACAAATCCACCCGGGCCGGAATCCAGAGGGCAGCCGTGTGACCAGGAAGGCACACACGTGTGACGACTAAGACGGCAGGGCCTGCCGTGTGTCTCCCTGGAAGGCACACGGACTCCATGAGGAACCAGGAGACGGGGAGGCGGCCAGGTGAGGGCGCAGGGAGGGGCGGGCTCCGGGCAGACACCGCAGGATGCCAACACAGGGACCCAGGGATGGGGCCAGGAGAGAGCAACGCGTCCTCTTACAGCATGGACAACACAAAAATGACGCTGGAACTCAGCCGACCGGCCGCACGCCGAAAATCCTCCGATGCTTCCATGGCCAGGCAGAAGCACCGCGAGTCCGGGTAGCACTAGAATGTCACGATGGAGAGAGCAATGGAGCCAGGATCCCTTCTTCCCGTGCGCCCACACCCGGCGGGGGTGTGTGCGGACCCAAGGCGCGGTCATGTGACGCTGACTTCGAGGACGTGGTCGTCTTTGCTGGGGATGACCAGGACCTGCGTGCCCGAGCTCGAGTTGAAGACCTGGCCCTGCGGCAGCGCCTGAAGCCGGGGCATGGGCAGGCCTTTGAGCTCGCCGCTGGAGGCCGTGTGCATGCCGCCCCGGCTCCTGACGCTGCCGCTGTCCGGCTGGTCGTCCAGGTGCTTGTCCAGCGATAGGCTGTCGCTCTCTATCCAGCTATCTGCAAAACGCACCACGGGTGACACCCTGGCCGGCGAACCGGCCCAGCCACCCCAAGGAGCAGCAAAGCAGCCCCAGCGGCCTTCAGTGCACGAGCAAGCCAGGCGGCCCCTCTGAGAGAAGCGAGCCCACGGCCGTCTGAGGACCCGCGGCGGCTTCTGAGCAGATGCCCACAACCTGCGCCCCCACCCCCCGCCCCTGCCCCCCGCTGCTGCCCATCAGCAAGCCCGGTGCCCGCGAGGCGAGCAGTCCCAGCGCCCGCACGGAGCTCTCCCTCCCTCCGACAGCAGCTGCGCCTTTCCCCTTCAAGGGTCCTTACCAGCGTCCAGTTGTGAGGAGTGCGCCGAGTGGTGGGGGAGGTATTTAAACAGCCTGACGTCGGGGAGGGGGAGGTAGCCCGCGAAGAGGGGCATCACCTCCATGTGGACGCGGTGCGTGGCCTGGGCGGCCACGGGCATGGAGATGACGCCAGAGCTCTTCCCGCAGACCGCCCAGTTGCTACTGTTGTCGACCACTGAAACAGAGGGAGAGCACTGGTCGGGCCCCAGCCAGGGCCGTGCACAGCCCCCACTCCAGAGCGTCAACGCAAACCGGACACGTTCTAGACCTCCCTGTCCTCTGACCGCACCTCAACAGGGAAGCATGGCTCGGCGACAAGGTACATGCGAGAGCCACAGGGAAAATCACCTTCTTTTCGAGTTCATAAATGAACAGGGATTCGGTTGTACTCAAAACCTTTGTATGTCAGGCTTCCAGAGTAGGGGGGCTCTGGCTGTGGAATCTGGAACAGGGACGGGACCGGGTAACGGTCAATCTTGGAAGTGGTGGCATCAGACCAGGGGTCCCCACCCCAACTCTGCTGCTCGGACGAGCCTCTCGACGGCACAGAAAGAGCTTACGGAAAGGCCTTCTCCCAGCACAGCAGACGTTGCTAACACACGGCAGGTACCAGCAGCAGTGATTACAACAGCCGCGACGCCGTTCAGTCTAACCAGCATGTGTAAGGCACTCATCACTCAGAAGTCGGCGGGCCGGGAGCCTGTCCTCGACACGCCGAGGGCCTTACCAAGAGGGGGCGGCAGCTCTGTCAAGGGGACACTGGGTGGGGCCCAGGAGCTCCATGGACCAGAAGCTCCCTGAGGAGCAAAGAAGGGGTCGCAGAGGGCTGGCTTCCCACAGAGGGGGATGGGACGGGAGATCTGCTGGGGACAAGTGGCATCCGGGAGGGAGACCGGAGCAGTTCTCAGAGGGTGGTCCCGGGGCACCTGCGGGTCCCACTGCTGCCCTTCTCCCCAGGCTGCCACATGCCCCGGCGCCCAGGACTGGAGGCCCGAGCGTGAACCGAGGCCCCCCCCCCCGCCCCGTGCACAGAGAGGTGCGCCAGTGGCTTCCTCACCACCATGCACCTGAGGATAGAAATCTCCAGTTTTACTTAAGGACGTCCTTTGTGAAGTCGTCGAAATTAATTTTATTAAATCCAATCCTTAAGGAAAGAGCTTTTCAACTGTAAGTCTGAATGATAACAGACTCCTGAGAAGCTGCACCCCGTGAGAAGGCCCCCAGCCCCCGAGCTCCCGGGAACTGCCCCCCGCCATGCTCTTCCGTCTGGGGTACTGGGCCAATGTCGTCTCAAAAATGAAGGCCGTGAGCCTGTCGGTTCGAAGAAGTTGCCGGTGATACCGTCTGAAACCGATCGAGGGCGGGAATCTCGGAAAACCTGCCTTTGCCGCAGCGAGCCCAGCAGCGTCCCAGCAGTGTGGGCCGGAAGCGGGTGCCAGCCTGCGAGACTGCCCAGTGAAAGGCGCCCAGTGTGCACGATCTGCACCCCTCAGGAGCCACGTTTCCCACGTGGCCGAGGCATGCCACGAAATGGCATCAGGGTAAAGGGGCCTCTCAAACCACCAGCCAGATTTGAGCGTGGGAGGAAATAGAGCACGACAAGTTCATTCACAGATGTCCGAGGCCACGCTGTCACTGGCCTGGAAGAAAGAACCACTGGCCCAGTTTCGGTGAAAAGCCAACTGCCTTAGCTATTAAACCCCCTTTACCAGCTGTGGATCTAAGCGGCCCTAGAGCATCCTCTCGTCCCTCCACCAGGATTCCGGGCGCCAGCACAGAGCACAAGCCAGCTCCCTCCTGTGAAGCCGGACATTAGGGAGAACCGAAAGAATGCAAACTAACATCATTCTTCCATCTTTGGTCTTGTTTTGTTGTGGAAAACAGTTCTTATTCAAACACGAAGTTATGGAATGCATTTACTGTGATTTTTAAGTAACTGAAGAAAGAAATTTTTGGCTCCTCAAGCATTTCTTAAGAGCACACACGGTCCTGACAGCCCCCCCAGACCGTGAGCTACTCCCAAAGCAGCCGAGGCCCTGGAAGAGGTGGGCGAAGTGGGTCTGGAAGGGGTCGGGTGGCGGGCGGGGGAGTGGGGCACTCTCAGGCGGGGATTGGGGGCCGGGGACAGGAGGAGGCCCGGAGGGAAGAGGTCAGGGCCCGGACCCAACCACACAAGGACTGCGGGGTGGCAGAGTTGGGACCCTGCTCCCGCGGTATTGGGAAGACCCCAAGTCATGGGCAGAGAGGGAAGGCCAGCTCCAGGGCCACCGTGTTCTCCACACTGGGCCCAACGACCGCTTGAGGATCTCCCAGGAGCCAAGTCTAACGTCCTAGCAGCCTAGGACCACGCCACATGATAAAACATTCAAGTGAGCTTTTCTGATTCTAGAACATTCTCTCTTCAAACCAGGAACACTGCACCCTGTGGAAAAGGGGCTGCAAACCCTTCATGCGCCAGGGCAGCCCAGCAGCCCGGGGAAGAGATGCGTCCAGACGCACCTTCGTACATCAGCTTGGTCGAAAAGTACTCGTCGGTCTCCATCAGCGCTTCGTCCTTGTCCACCTCCAAGAGGTCCGAGAGCCGCGTGATGGACACCTCCAGTGAGCAGAGCGAGCCCGTCCGACAGTGCTCTGTGCCCGAGGGGGGCAGGATCTCCGCTCTCACGTTATATAACGTCTGCACAAGAAAGGGAGAGACAGGCACAAGTGTCCACACAGCGGGCAGAGGCGCTCCCCCAGCCCCGGGGGTGCTGCCCACAGACATGAGGGACGGGGACGGAGGGGCCGCGTCGGCTGGGAGGGCTGCTGGGCACGGCCCCGCAGCAACCGCCTTGCAGGGACCCGCGCCTGGCAAGTCCCCGCCGAGTGCACCCCCCTCCTGTTCTCGCGCCGACCTTTCCAGAGCGCGCACAACAGCAGTGAGGACAGACCCTCGCCCCCTGCACGCCTATCACCCAGACTCAGGATCACCAACGTTTTGCTCCATTTGCTCTCTCTCTGTGGATCAACGTGTACTTCTCTGCCCAGGGCCCTGAAGGCAAATTCCAGAGCGCCTGTGGCTTCACCACTCTGTGCCTCAGCAGGCGTCCCTAAAATCACAGACTTGCCCTCACAGACAGGACACCAGAACCACAACGAGCAGAGATCAGTCTTTCCTTGCCACTGCCCAGCAGCAGAACTACCTTTGGCTGAATGTTCCTTTGTCCACAGTGACCTCTGTACCTAATGGACTCCCCCACTCACACCTGCCCGACACCTTCCCTAACCTGGGACCAGCAAGACCCGGGCCTGCCCCGAGGTGGGTGGCCTCCCCCACTCCACTCCTCCCCGGAAGGATGTCGGGGACAAATGCTGGTGAGGCTGTGGCAGCTGGAGCCCTCGCGTGTCACTCGCGGGCGTAAAGGGACGTCCCTTTGGGAAACAGAGCGGCGCCTTCTCAAAAAGACCACATGCTCTAAAAGAGGACCGTGGGGACGGTTGCACCACCTGCTGTCCTGAGGCGGACACCGCAAGGGGCTGAGCCACGCGGCAGGTAAGTGACGTGACTCAGTAGCGCTTTCCTGTGAAAAGTGGCACGTTTCCAGCCCTCGGAGATGACCAGTTTTCAAACGCTGACCTGTTTGCACAGCTCCAGAGAAATCCGAACCCGTGCTCGTGACCCGGAGAGGGAGCAGAGAGACCGCAAGCGCGTGACCAAACACCGCGGCGAGCACGCCAGAGGGCTCGCACGCAGACTCAGGCACATGTGGGGTCTGACGTGGTGCTGCTGGGCACACGCGGAACGGTGCGCACGTGTGCTACAGACGGAGACCACGCCGGCGAGGACGCGGAAGCCGAAGGCCGATGGAGAGACGGAGCAGGCGGGTCAACACAGCGACTCAGCTGGAAGGAGGCGCTGAAACACCGCTGGGGTCAAGCGCTATGAACACGAGCACATCCTCGTGTGGTCCAACGGTTCCAGTAGAGCCAAGGACACACCACAAACCTGCGTTCTGATTGACCCGGCACAAAATCCAAGTCTCGCCAAAGACATGGAAACACACGCGCATTTCCCCGCCCAGCTCAAGGCCACTCCAGCCCGCATGTGACGCGCAGGTTATAGGACAATCGTCAGGATGTGGAGGCAGTAGACTTTGATAATACTTCCCGTTTTTCTTTTAAAAAGAAAGCCCCCTTAGGGCACCTACGGGTGCTCAGTCAGTGACGCAGCTGCCCTCGGCTCAGGTCATGGTCCCAGGGTCCTGGGATCGGGCCCCACATTGGGTTCCCGGCTCGGCGTGGAGCCTACTTCCCCCTCCACCCCTCACCGCGCTCATGCTCTCATCTGCTCTCCCTCTAGCTCTCAAATAAAATCTTAAAAAATAAATAAATAAAAATAAAAAGCAAGCATCTCGGTGATCCTAGCAGCTAGGATCAAGAAGGACTCTAAGAAATAGTTCCAGAACATTCTAAATGTGAGCAAGAGAAGAGAGAGCAGAAAACCCGAATCTTCACTCTTTACACTCATCTCATGACCACCAGCAAGACTGCACGAGGGCCAGACCCCTCGCTTGAGAAGGACCGGGTGTCTACGGTACAGCCAGCCAGCGACCGAGCGGCTCCAAAGGCCAACTAACCTCCTGGGCAGTTGCTTCCTTATACTGGAAGATTCTTCTCTGACTTTTGTAGATTAAAAGGAGTACGATGCCACCTTCCACGTTCCCACCCCACACTCCCACCAGAAAAGAATACGATACGTACAAAAAAATTTTCCACTTGAAATTCATACGTGTAGGGCTTTAAGGGCACCGAGAGCTGTCCTTCAGAAGCCGGGGAGAATCCAACGGAGAAGCGACAGCGCAGAGAAGGGGGGGGCTCCCGCGCCCACAGCAGCTCCCACACGAAGAACACGGACTGCTTGCTGTGGATGGCCTGTGGAGACAGACACCGGCGTGGCACACACACCACCACCACCGCCACCCCGTGGGGTCCCGCCCGCCCGGCCCTGTGAAGACAGCACCAGGCTGGTTGGAAGGGTTTAACCTTTCGGGGCGCCTGGGCACACGTGACACATGAGTATTTGGAACAAGACGGTCAGCACCAGCCAGGCAGCCCGCACACGAGAGGACCCCTTTACAAAGCCACACCAACACACAGGGTCTCTTCCCAGGGCACGGACAGGTGTCTCGTCGCAGGCGGGATGGGGGACGGCATCCACGCCATCAGCAGAAGCTCAAGAACGGGCCTGCAGTTACACAGGCCAGAGCGCAGGGCGCGACCGTCTGACTCTTGTACAAGGACGAGCGTCATTCTGTCTCCTAATTCACCCCGCACGCCGCTCCGCGCCCAGCGTGAAACACGCACACACACAGGACAGCGACAAAGCTGGGTGTCCCCCGCCCTTGGGGACGCGTGCACTGTTGGCTTGTCACCGGGGAGGCCACGCTTTCCTCAGACCCTCCTGGTCACTCGGGCGTCCCATGCGGGCTCGCACCCCACGCTGTGCGCAGGGCTCTGCGCTCGCCTCTGGACAAGGCTTACCTGCGGGGACTGGGCATTCAGAGGCACGAGCTGCACGTCAGCACCGCAGCCGGGGTCCACAAGGTCACCATCCGACAGCTGAAAGTCAAGTTCCGACAAATTCTGGACACACACCTGAATGTACTTCCTAAAGCAGAAAAGCAGATTTTGAAACTTAACAAATGTATTAAATGTGCTTTGGTTAAGAAGACTCTCTCTGGGGAACCAAAAAGTGACCCGGCAACATAAGACCAGTCGGTCTCACACAGGAAAGCGCCCCCCCCAAACCGCACCTGCCCAGACAAGCTACTTCTGAGGAAAAACGGGTCAAAGGACGGGCCGTTCTTGAGCCAGTGTTAACACACGATCGTAGCTGGCTCGCGGTGCGTGAGGATGGACAGAGGGGCCACTGCTCCTGGAGAGACCACGCACAGGGCTCCCGTCCGTCCCTGTTACACAGGAAGAGTCTGAAAGAAAGCACCCCAACTTCTGAGACGTGCCAGTGTCTCTAGCCACTGACGGGTGTGGTCCCTCCCCATAGCGGGAGCGTGCCAGGGTAACGTTCGCTCTAAATACAGATCTGACAGTCTGGTGACCCATTTTTGCAAATTTCAGCAACAGATGAAAGTGAAAGGAGTTTTACAGGGAGAGGCCACACGCCGCCCTGAGCCCAGGGTTAGCGCCCACCGTCACTGGCAGTGGGACAAGCAGACGCTGCCTCCCGAAGCTGATGGACGGAGCACGGGGCTCCCCCCAAACCGTCTGGTCCAAAGGCTGAGTCAGATTCTAGTGCGTGCGGCTTTGAGGGCCGTGAGAGCTTCTCAACAGGAAGCAGTCCTGCCCCCGAGGGCGGTATCACCCGGCATCTCAAGGTGGATCTTTCGTTGTCACGATGGGCGTGGGGAGAATGAGAGGTGCAAGATGGGGGAATTAGGGGTGCTGCTGAACACTACAGTGTGTGGGCCAGACTCTCAGGCCCACGAACGAGGAGTTCTCGGACCCACAGCATCCGCGGTGCCGAGGCTGAGAAACCCCACCCAGACGTATCCACAGCCGGCAGAGGAACCAAGAAACACGAACCCCCAAGAACGCGACCAAATTCAGAATGCTGGGCCTTCTCTCTAGAGGACTGAACTGAGCTCAGCAGAGGGCCACCGGCTTGAGAAATGGTAGGACAGATAAAAAACTATCTCAAATCGGGGCGCCTGGGGGTGCTCAGTGGGTTGAGCCTCTGCCTTCAGCTCAGGTCATGATCCCAGGGTCCTGGGATCGAGTCCCGCATCGAGCTCTCTGCTCAGCAAGGAACCTGCTTCCCTCTCTCTCTGCCTGCTTGTGATCTCTGTCTCTGTCAAATAAATAAATATAATCTTTAAAAAAAAAAAAAAAGAAAGAAAATGATCTCATCATCAAACAGGGACTTGGTTTGGATCCCACATCCTACAAACCGTTGGCGCACAGTCACTTCTGAGACCACGGGGGACACCTGACCGTGGGCGGGCTGCTGTGCAGCTGCAGGGAATCGCCGAGAACCCGCATGAGCGGACCACGGCATCAGGACGGGGAAGAAAGCCGGCTCAGCATCCCCAGGCCACGCTCTGAGCGGCAAGGTGTGCACGCGGGACAGCCCGGCCCAGGACAGGGGCCCCGAGCCCGCCTTTACCGTGTCCCGGCGGACAGAAGCGAGTGCGTGGTCCGGAAGGGCACGCTGAAGGTCAGAGCGATGACGGTGGAGTAGATGGACCACGGGCAGTCGATGGACACCTGAGAAGAAACACGGGGACGCACCTTCAGACCCCTGGCCCGGCCATGGCTGCCACCACACCATCCACCCAGGCCAGCAGTGGCAGCCGACGTCCCAGACGGGGGGACGGCCTCACCACCTCTTCTTCAGAAATCAAACCCCCGTGAGTCACGTGCATGAAGGAGAAACATCAAGCTACGTACACAGACAAGAAAAATCAACACGGAGTGGCCGGCCGGCCGTGACACACAGCGCGGTCTCGGCGCCCGCAGCCCCAGGACCCACTCGCACTTCCCACACCAACAGCTGGACACCGGATGTGTTCTCCGGCACTGCAGAAGGTGGGGACAGAGGGCTTTCCGCCGTTCGGGCACGATCACGTGAGCCATGATTAACTACTGCAAAATTAAAGGAATTACCCAGTCACGCCACACAGCAACGGGTATGAAACAAAAGCGAAGGCATCCGGCTGCTGAAACGCTGCGGCAGCGAACAGGGCGTGCAGATCGCTTTTCAAGCAGCTGCTTTCATTTTCTTTGGGCGAACACCTAGTAGGGACACTGCTGGGTCCTAGGGCAGTTCTATAACGTTCCAAGGAACCTTCCATTCTGTTCTCCAGAGTGGCTGCCCAGTCTGCATTCCCGCCAACGGGGCACAAGGGTTCCCCTTTCTCCGCATCCTCACCAACCTTAGTGATGTCCAACATCTGCACGTCGTCTCGGGATAATACTCAGATCTTCTGCATGCACTTTAATCAGACCATGGTGGATTCTGCTACTGAGTTAGAAAGTCCATTTTGTATTCTGGGTATGAACACCCCATCAAATATATGATTTGCAAGTATCTTCTCCCATTCTGTAGGCTGGCTTTTCATTCTGTCTCCTCTGCTGTGCCGAAGCTTTTTAGGTTGACGTAGTCTCAATAGTTCATTTTTGCTTTTGTTGTCAGATCCGTAAAATAATTGCCAAGATCAGTATCAAGGAGCTTACCACGTAAATCTTCTTCTAGGAGCTTTATGGTTTCAGGTCTTCCTTCTAGCTTTCAATCACTTTGAGTTCACTTTTTTTGAACAATTTAAGACAAGGGTCCAGCTTCATTCTTTCGCACGTGGCTGACCAATTTTCCCAGCACCATTTATTTGAAGACATTGTCCTTTCCCCATTACACATTCCTGCATCCTTTGTCTTAAATTAATTGATAGAATATACGTGGGTTTATTTCTGGGCTCTGTATTCTGGCCCATTGGTCTGTGTATCTGCATTTATGCCGCTAACCATAGCTTTTGGACAACTACAGCTTCATAACACAGTCTGAAGTCTAGGAGCACGATGCCTCCAGCTTTGTTCTGATTGTTTTGGGTATCTGGGGTCTTTTGTGGTTTCATACATGCTTGAGGATTATTTGTTCCATTTCTACAAAAAATGCCTTTGGAACTTTAGGATTACACTAAATCTATATATATATTGCTGGGTAGTATGGACATTTGAACAATATTAAATCTTCCAGTCCCTGAGCATAGAACATCTTTCTGTGTATTCGTGTCTTCCTCAATTTCTTTCATTAATGTCTTATAGTTTCCAATATGCACCTCTTTCACCTCCTTGGTTAAATTGATTCCTAGGTATTTTATTCTTTTCCATGCAATTATAAATGGAATTGTTTGATTTCTTTCCAACAATTCATTATTAGTATATAGAAACATAACAGATTTCTCATACTTATTTTGTATTCTGCAACTTTACTGGATTTGTTTATTGATGAAGGTTTTTGATGTAGCAGTCTTTAGAACTTTATATACATAAAATATTATGCCATTTGCAAATAGTGACATTTTACTTCTTTCCTTCCAACTGGGATGACTTTTATTTCTTTTTCTTGCCCAACTGCTCTAGCAAGGACTTCTAGTACTACGTTGAATAAAAGTGACAAGAGTGGGCAACCTTTGTCTTGTTCCAGATCTTAGAGGAAAGGCTTTCAGCTTTTCACCATTAAGCATATTAGCTGTGGGCTTGTCATTTATGACCTGTATTATGTTGAGGTATGTTCCCTACATATCCATTTTAATTTCCTTACTAGTAATCTGTTCAGATTTTCTATCTCGCCAGGATTCACTCTTGGTAAGGTGTACCTTCCCCGGAATTTATCCACTTCTTCTAGGTGCAATTTGTTGGCCTGCAGTCATCTATGGTAATCTCTTGTGGTCCTTTTTTACTTGTGTGTTAGCTGTAACATCTCTTTCACTTCTGATCTGAGTCCTCGCTCTTTATCTTGGCGAGTCTAGCAAAAGATTTGTCAGTTTCATCTTTTCAAAGAACTGGCTCCCGGTTTCACTGATCAAGTCTATTGTCTCTTCAGTCCAATTCATTTATTTCTGCTGTAATGTTCATTTCCTTCCTTCTACAAACCTTGGGCTTCATTTGTTCTTCTTTTTCTATTTCCTTAAGGTGTAAAATGAGGTTGTTTGAGGCTCTCCCTCTTTCTTGAAGTAGGCCTGTATTGCTACGAACGTCCCTCTTAGAATGGCTTTTGCTGCATCTCATACTTTTTGGTATGTGGCTCTTCTGTTTTCATCTGCCTCAGGGTAGGCTGTGATTTCTCTTGATTTCTTATTTTGGCCAACCGGCTGTTCAGTAGCATTCACATGCCTGTGAATTTTCCAGTTTTCCTCATGTAATTAATCTCTAGTTTCCTATTTTTGGGCTCAGAAAAGATGCATGATGTGATTTCAACCCTCATAAACTTGTTAAGACTTGTTTCAGGGCATAATATACAATCTATCCTGGTGAAACATTCCCTGCACACTTGAAAACAATGTGTCTTCTGCCACTTTTGGATGAATGTTCTGTAAATATCTGTTAAGTCCATCTGCTCTAATGTTTCACTTAAGGCCAGTGTTTCCTTATTGATTTTCTGTCGATGTCTGTCTGGATCCATTGATATAAATGGGGTATTAAATTCCTCTTTTACTGTACTGCTGTCTATTTCTCCCTTTAGGTCTGCTCATACTTACTTTACATATTTAGGTGTTCCTGTGTTGGCTGCATAAATATCTACAAATGTTCTATCTTGTGGGATTGACCTTGCTATCGTTATGTTACACTCTTGCCTCTTGTTACAGCCTTTGTTTCAAAGTCTATCTTATCTGATAGAAGTAGAGCTGCTCCACATTTCTTCTGGCTCCTTTAGGTTTTGTTTTCACTTCAGTCTGTGTGTGTCCTTGTGTCAAAAGTGCGTCTCTTGCAAGCAGTATATAGACGAGTCTTGACTTTTTTATCCGTTCAACTATTCCTTGTCTTCTGAGTGCAGAACTTAGTCCACTTACATTTAAGTAGTTACTGAGAGGGCATGTGCTTGTTGCTATTTTTGTTAATTGTTTTCTGACTGTTTTTTTAATTTTTATTTTATTTATTTGACAGAGAGCAAGCACAAGCAGGGAAGCAGCAGGCAGAGGGAGAAGCAGGCTCCCCACTGAGCAGGGAGCCTGATGTGGGGCTCGATCCCAGGACCCTGGAATTATGACCCAAGCCGAAGGCAGACACTTAACCCACTGAGCCACCCAGGCGTCCCTTCTCACATTTCTTGTAGCTCCTCTCTGCTCCTTTCTTCTTCTCTGCTTTCTTCTTTGTGGTTTGATGACTTTCTCAGGCGGTATGCTTGTATTTCTTTATCTTTTGTAGGCTTGCCCCAGGTTTTTGCTTTGTGGCTAGCTACCATGAGGCTTACGTATAACAACTTATGTTTGTGACAGTCTATTTTAAGTTGATAATAACTTAAAAGTTTCCAAAGCTCAACGTTTTTACTCTCCCTCACCCCCACATTTGATGTTTTGATGTCCCACTGTACATTCTTTTATCTGTGTGTTAACTATTATAATCACAGTTATTTTTACTTCTTATATCTTTTAACTTTCATCCTAGCTTTTTAAGTGCTTAACCCACTACTTTTACTATATATTCAACTTTCCAGTGAGATTTATTATTTCACACGTGCTCTTGTGAACACCTTCTTTTCAGCTTAAAGAAGAACATTCCTTGAAGGCCGGGTTAGTGGTGATGAACTCCTTTAGCTTTTGTTTCTCCAGAAAACACTCTACATCTCCTTCACTTCTGAATGATCGCTTTGCCGGGTAGAGTTGTCTTGGTTGGAGGTTTTCCTTTCAGCACTGAGTACATCATGCCACTCTCTCTGGCCTGCAGGGTTTCTGCTGAAAAATCCGCTGACAGACGTAGTGGGTTTCTTTTTAAGTAATAAGCTGTTTTTCTCTCGCTGCTGTTGTTTTTATCCTCCTTCCATGACCTACCCTACCCTCATCTACTGCTTTTAAGATTCGCTCCTGGTCTTCAATTTTTGACATGTAATTGTAAAGTGTCTTGGTGTGGGTCTCTCTGGGTTCCTCTTATTTGAAACTCTCTGGGCATCTTGCATCTGGATGTCTGTTTCCTTTTCCAGATTAGGGAAGTTTTCAGCCATTACTTCTTCAAGGAGATTTCTGACCTTTTCTGTCTTCTTCTTCTGGAAGCCCGGTGATCCAAGCATTAATCTGTCTGATGCTGTCCTATTAGTCTCTAAGCTATCGTTGCTTTTTTTTTTTTTTTTTTTCATTCTTTTTTCTTTTTGCTGCTCTGAGTTCCACTCCTTGACTTTGAGCTGTCTGGTCCTTTCTTCTGCTTCACCTACGCTGTATTTCAGTCAGCTGTGCTCTGTGATGTTGATCTGGTACATTCTTCTGCTTCCCACCTCCTTGTTGAAGTTGTGTTCATCCATTTTCTCCCATTTGGTGAGCATCTTCATGAGCAGGACTTTGAACTCCTTTTCAGGTAGCTGCTTATCTGCATTTCATTAAGATTTTTTCCCCTGAGGTTTTAGCTTGTTCTTCATTCCTAGAACATGTGCCTCTGCTGCTTCATCCTGCTGGACTCTCTGTGTCTACACAGCAGACAGCACAACTGCCATCCCGGTCTGAAAGGAGCAGCCTGGTGTGGGAGATGAGCCTCCGCATTCGCTCCTGTCCCAGTTCTTGGCTGTTGCTCCAAACCTTTGTGCCGTCAGGACGAGCTGACTTTTTAATCCCTTCTAGCAACTGAGGAGTGTGCCAAGACTTGTCATTGTCCTAGAGGGGAGGATCCCAGCCCCTAGATTCAGGATGACTGGAAGCCAGACACACAGACACACACACTTCCCTCTCCATCCCTCATGCAGCTTTTTAAAGTGCAAATATGTACAGTTCTGTGGGACCAGGAGTGTGCAGTTCTACCTTTGCGTGAAAAGGCTCTCAGAACTGACATTCGTGTTACAAGACATGGACAAAGCTGAAGAAGCACAATGGCAGTGACACATTCCTTGAGCTAAGGACTGTGGCTCTGGGACCAAAGTAACGATCTCTCAAATAACTGTCAATAAACACCAACATCAAAGCATAAAATGACAGCACTTCCTCTGTGCCAAGCTCGATGTAACGTTCTAGCGGACAGAAACCAAAGCACACGGAAACAGAAGTCACACTAGCCTACGTACCAAGACAAATGGACTACAGACCCAAACTGACTTCCCCAATCTAGGCAAACATCCTATTTCCTACAATAAACTGTCCTGCCCTCTTGAGCTGGTGTAGACAACTTAGAGCCTGCCTGGCCTGTCTTTGTCCTTGCAAGCGTACCCTTTATCTAAGAAGGGGGATTCAAAGAGACAAATGCCAAACCCAGCGAGGGGATGTGGACTCAGGAACGGGAAATCTGCCATGTGAACACAAGGCATCTCTCGGGTGCTGTCTCTTGGAACAAGCACGACCCGCAAAGGCCGCGAGCACGGGTGGCGCCCTCCTGGCCCCTCCTTACTTTGTGGTCCGTGGTAGCCATGCAGTGGCCGGCCCTGGGTGTGTCTTTATGCTTCCTGTGGGGCTCTGTCGTCCCCAGCGTGCTGCTCTCTCCTCCAGTTACTGGAGCTGAAGGTAAAGACAGAACTTCCAGTTCAAATTCAATCATGTGGTACGCAGGAGCAGCGGGCAGACTGATGCTCGTGACCTTGTCAGACGACTGGACCCGGAGCAACACATCAGAAGCCTTTTCTAGGAAAGAGAGAGAAAGTCACTTCTAACATGTTCCGTGCGTGTCCTTGCTCCTCATCCTTCTGGCAGTGACGGGCCCAGCAGAGTCGTCCCCACCCAACTCCCACTGCTCCCGCGCACTGGCAAGAGCGTATCCAGGAAGGATGAAGGTGGGTGGGCAGAGGTCAGAAAACAAGGAACAAAACCCTCTCAGATACTGATACCGCATGAGCCGGCAGCCTGGAGACCAGACACAGTCACTAAGTCCGAAGACAGAAAAGGGACACTTTCCCTGTGGCCAGCCACATGCTGTGTGTGTCCCTGCACGACATGATCCCACTCCATTCCACCAGCAGACCGGCTCCCACCCAGAAGGGGAGCGGCACCCTTCCCTCTCCATCCCTCATGCCTGGGGACCAAGGGAGACAAGACTCTTCTAGGGCTTCTGGCCAGCACCTAAAAAGGCTGATTCGTTTCCACTTTTTGGCCAGGGGGATTGGGGAGGTAGCAGGTGACTGCAGGCTGGCAAGGCACCCTCCTGGAGCAGGGGGCCAGTCCGTGATGCTGCATTATAAGGCCTTAGTAAGGTCAGCCCTGCCTGGCCTCCAGGCCTACACCAGCTATTCGTCCCAGATACAATGGCCCGCCCAGGGTCAGGCTCCCAGCCCAGCGACAGGCAGGACATGGCCGTGAAAGAGCCATAGGGAGAAGCGGTCCTCAGACACCACCCGAGACCACGGCCGCCTCACACCGTCACGGTGCGGGACAACGGTGAGAGTCCGCCTTCGCCGGGTGACGGCCACCTCACCTCCCGTGTTGGAGTAGATCACTGCTCTGTTCTCCGCGCGACACAGGATGGGCATGGCTTCTGCATTGCTCAGCTGAAGGCTGTCGCCGTTTTTTACCGTATAATGGCCCGTAGTGACAGTGAACTTTACCTTCTGAGGAATACCAGCCAAAAGGCTATCTGAAGGGAAGAAGACAGCAGTTAGCACCACCATCAACCGGCGGCGGCATCGGGTGAGGTCACAAGGGCGCTCTGTTGCTTGTCACAGCAGACCTGTCCACTGTAAACAGTCCACGGGTCACTCCCAGTTCCACCCACCAGCCTCGCTTTTCATCTGGGTCACACGGACACGGAGTTGCAGGGGCGCCTGCTAGGAACGAGAGGCCCCGAGTCTTATCGGCACCAAAGACAGAGTTGGGGTTCCCAGGGGCAAGCATGTCTCTGAATTCACCCGCCGATACATCAGTGAGGGAGAGGCAAACATGTAGTACATGCTAACGGAATCGCATGTACTGTCCGTGCTATTCCAAACTGTTTCCAGCCTTGTCAGGTTAGGCCTTCCGGACCTTTGGTTCACAAACTGCCGGGCGGATGGGGTGGCTACCGCCTTCCCCCAGTCGAGAACGAGGGGCAGAGATGGGCTGAGCTGCCAAGAGTCCCGCGCCAGGACAGGCAGAAGCAAGGAGGCAAGAGATCGGAACGCAGGAGGAGGAGCAGACAGGTGAGAGGGACGGGGAGGAACAAGCGAGAACGGGAGTGAGGGACCGCGCACGGCCAGTCCCCGGTCTGGCTCGGGGCGTCCCAGGCCCTCGAGCAGCGGTGCCCGGTTCCTCTCTCGAGCGGTTCCGACGGAACCATCCGACAGGCTGTCCGGCATCTGAGGGCCTTTCCCAGTAGCCCTAGAAGTAGACTTCTACAATCAGAACAGTAGGGACCATGGAGAGATGAACTAGAAATAAAGTGCTTTCCTTGAATTTCTTCCCAAATGAAAGAAACGAGCCAAATAAACACAACCCACTCGGCCCGAGAGACGAAGAGACTCAGTCGCTAGTGTCTGACACGTCAAGTGCCACGTGGGGTTCACTAATCTGCTTACACCAACTCCTCCCAATTTTCGGACTTGACCGAGGACAGCAGCTCTGGACGGGGCTCGCCCGTGCGGGGGCGCACACCCGGCCGGGCCCCCGCGGCGCACTCACCGGCCAGAGGCTCCACATGCAGCTGCGGCTCCTGCGAGTACACGTCGTACTGCACCAGCGGGTAGAGGTGCGGCAGCACGAACCACACCGGGCCCACCGAGGCGCACAGCTGCCGCAGCGTGTATCTTCCGGGCTCCTTGGCCTAGGGTCAAAGTCGCATGTTGCGGCGGTCAGCCCCGCCCTTGTGACGGGCTTCCCAGGGGAGGCTGCACCCCTGTCTCTGGGAAACGCCCGTTGCTCTCCCCCTCTCCCGCCTACTCTGCGGCTCTGGGCCCCCACCTCGGCGCGTGGGCTGTCCCCCAGCGCCCTCCGAGTCTCTCGCGGGGGTCTTCTCAGTAACGGATGCTTAAACCTGCCTTTCTGCTTCCAAGAATGTGTTTTCAATTTCATACACGTCATCTGTGGCATTGTTTTCTGCAAAGCGTCTCACGGGACCTTCAGCACGGGCTCTGAGCCCTGCGCCGAGCCTCGGCCACTGCGCCCGTGACCACAGCCGAGCCCTCCTCGGTCAGCAGGACCCGGTCAGCGGGACTCACGGGGAGCGCCGAGGGGAGGCGGGTATCAGAGCGGGCCCCGAGCCGCTGTTCCGACAACCATGTGGCCCACGAAAGGAAAGCCACCGAGTGGAACACAGAGCTGGGCCACCTCCTCTAAAGGGTCATTTCAACAAATGAGGGTATATTTTAATACAGAGGAAAAAAGCTCTAAGTCCAGTGGGAGCAAAAATAATTACCCACATTAAGAACTTCTTTCAAAATCTATGAACTGTCGTAACACCACGTTAAGCGTCAAGGATTTCGTAAAATCTCAGCGTATTTGTCCTTGAGGATGTACGCAAAAGCCAGGGTAAGGCACAGCGCCAACAGCTCTGGCGAGCTCGAGACCCTTCCTGAGCGTCTTCAAAGTCGCCCGCGCCCCCACATACCTGCGTCCTGAACGTTATCCTGTTGGGCCCCGGCTCCAGGGTCACGCCGCTACATTTGAGCACGTGGGCCCCGTCTTCCAGAGCCACGCCTGAGGGTGTCTCCAGAGAAGTGCTGCTCTCCTGCCTTCTCAGCAGCATGTGGACATTTTTGCATATGATCCCTGTCGTGTTCAAGGAATTGTCAGAGGGACTCCTCTCGAACATCTCGTACAGCTCCAGTGCTGGCAAGTTGTTCTGGGTGGCGGGGAGGGGTGAGGTCTCTGCTGGAAAGGTAATGACCCCGTTGGCCGTCTTGTGCTTAGTGAGCCACTCGGCCGTCTTCCGGTAGTTGTTCTTCTCGATGCTGAAATGGACGTTGATGGCGATCTGCTCCACACGGACGGGGATGGGCATCTGGCTGCACAAGGTTATGTCCACGGAGAGAACGCCGCCCACGTGGACCACGGCGTTGGACGGGGTAAAATGCAGATCTCGCAGGTGTGCGAAACAATGCAGAGGGAGTACAATCTTCTGACCTGCAAACGCACATCACCACGAGTTACTCGCCACGGCTCGCTCTAGGCCACCTCTGGCCAGCAGTGCCTTGGTCTCCCCGGGGACCTGCTGGAGCACACCCAACACGACAGGCCAACGGGCCGGGCTAGTCAAAAGAGACGGATGCAAACCTCCCAACCCCACAGCATCTTCACACTCCAGAACGCACTACCCGGTCAAAGGTAGAACATAACCTCGATCTTAGAGAGGCCCCCAGAAATCACAATGTCTGAAGAGACTCAGCTACGCTCTTGTTCTGGCAAACCTAAGAGAAAACAAGTCTGTTAACACCTGAATTTCAAATCCGTATTTGTCAATAGTCCAATTCTTGGAGCTGCTTCAGAGAATTCCACCCGTTTCCCAACTACATAAAGAAATTACCAAGTACGGGTGTCTACGTTCCCCCCATGTATCCGGAAATCAAGCCAGGTGCTCGCCAGCCTATGAAGTCAGCCAATTAAGTGGGGAGCCCTGCCTCCCAGACCCCAAGCCTCGCAGCCCTCTCTAGCCTCCTTTCTGTAAGCACCCAGCTTGCTGAGATCCACAAGGCTGCCAGACTGGTCGGCGTTTTTGAGCACGAATCTACTAAAGGCAGGACTCTCAGAGACCAGTGTGGACGCAGACGTCACAGAGTATCTTATTCGTACGGAGACCTTGAGGGACGCGGCAGGAGAAGCACGCGTGCCTAGGCTCTCACACACGTCACATAAAGCAGACACGGCCCACGGCTCTACCGACGACCGCTGGGGCACATTTAAGAATCTAAAAAGACCAGCCAGTGCCATCTGCTCCTGAGAAGACCACGCAGACGGCTTGGCGTGAGGGCGCAACACCCCCGTGGTCAGTGACCCCCGCTACCTAAGGCCATGTCTTTGGAAGCACTGGCTGTCAGGGAGTCAGTGACTGCCAGGGGCCGTGCTGGGGAAGTGGGCGTCCCAGCCCCCAGTGTGCCAGTGCGCGCAGCCGGTCCTCTGGGAGACGCCTGGGCAGGAGGAGTTCGTGTCTTTATCCGAGGAGATACCAGAGCACTCCCTCTCGATCTCCTCTTGGCCCTCCCCACCCCAAGCCCAGCCCATGTCTGTCTCGGTCTGTCCCACGGCCACGTCAGGGCAAGTCAGGAAGGGACACAGTGTCAGAAACTGACTATGCCGGCACCGTGACCTTGGACATCCGGCCTCCAGAGCCAGGAGCACGCGCTGTTGTTCAAGCACCCGGTCCGCGGCACCCTGCGACAGCAGCCCGAGGGGACCGAGGCAGGAACGACTTTGAACAGGCACTCTTTTGGACAAAGAGAACATGGGGAGCTGAATGTCACATGAGCTGAGCTCCCCACACAGCACCATCTACTAAATATACCTGCCAGATCGTTAGCCCAAACCTGCGCCGCTCAGACCTACCTTCCCCGAGGGGATGCTCCTATGAGGAGACGCTCAACCAATTCCAGAAGGCGGGAAGGTCTACAAGCTAACTGGCCCGATGTCTCTTACAAAGTCAGCGTCTGACAACCCAGATGTCACACAGCTGAATGGATAAACAGCATGTGGTCCGTCCGCACACGGACCGATGCTCAGCCATAAAGACGAATGAAGCACTGACCCAGGCTTCAACACGGTGAGTCTCGACACCATGATGCTCGGTGACAGAGCAGGTCACAAAGGACCACTACGGTATGGGTTCCACCTACACGAGACAGGTGGAAGGTGCCGGGGGCTGGCGGGGGCAGCGGTAGGAGGAAGGCTGGGAAGAAATAAGTATGGGGCTTCTTTTGGCAGGAGTAAGAATGTTCCACAATTGACTACAGAGTGATGGCTACACATACGTATGTGAATACACTAAAAGCCACTGAACTATACACTGCAAATGGGTGAATTCTACCCAATAAAGCTGGTATGTTAGAAAATGAAGCAGAGATGGGAAGAATTGTTCTAAGTTAAAAGAGAACCGAGGTGTAACACTCTGAGGCGCAAGTGGTCCCAGACTGGACTCCAGCAAATGTGATCCACAGACACGTTTTCTGAGTCGCTGAGGGAGAGTGGAAGGAAGATAGGCCACGAGCAGCTCAAGCGAGAACCCTGTTCTCTGGGGCCTGGGGGCGCCCCTGGCATCGGAAGGCCATGCGAGGCGGCCCCAGGGTGGCACTATGACACGCAGTGTGGGTCACGGAAAGCCCAGTAGCAAGACAGCAGACGCAGGTTTGGTGCAGCGCGGCTCCGTCGAGCCGGTGAGCGAGCAGCACACACCGGGTCAGCCCCTCCAGCTTCCCAGAGCATCTGGAAATTTCACAACAAGGAGTTTTAAACCTCACTCGGACCTGGGCAGTCAGCCGGTAAAGCAGAGTATCTCTCAGAAAGACAAGGGATAGACCCCACGGGCTCTCACTCATACGTGGAATTTAAGAAACAAAACAAAGGAACAAACAAAACAACAGATTCCTAAGTATAGAACAAAGCGGTGGCCGCCAGAGGGGTGGGGGGGTGGGGGGGGGAAGAGTGCACCCATCACGGGGTGGGGGGGGCACTGAGCCCCGCAGAGAGGTCCGGACTCAGCACACCGTACCTGAAACTAACAGAACACCGCACGAGAACTAGATTTCAACATAAACAAACAAACAAAAATTTTTAAAAAAAAAAGGTTCTTAGCAGCCCCCGAAGAGCAAGTCTGACCTGGGCTGTCTGTCTGGCGGCTGGCAAAGCTGAGTATCTGTTGGCAGAAGTGTCTCCGTTCCTCCTCCGTCAGGTGGTGGTCGCTGGCCAAAAGGCTACTGGTCTGAAGGTAGCTGGGGGGAGAGTCAAGGGGTCTGGCAAAAGAACCCCACCCTGAGTGGCGCTGGGCGCCTGCGGCTCCACGGTCCACGGGGCCTCAGGGGCAGCCCGGTGGGGACTCTCCCTTTTGTCTCAGTTATTAGGAACTCAGAAAGGCCAGACATGTGGACGAGGCACCTCACTTCCACGTGACACAGGACAGCAGCGCAAGGCAGGCTTTTTCCCTCTATGAGGTGCTTACTGAACACTTCCCGTGGGCGCCGCTGCCTAGGACAGACAGACAGACAGCACGTCTCGCACCGCGCGGCAACGCCACACTTAAAGGATACTTCTCAGTCTGTCCAAGATGCTTCTGACATTCGGCGAGCTGCTTCCTTGTGTGAGTGATCGGGAGAGCCCAGCCCTCGGCCAGGTAATTTTTCAGTGCTCCTTGAAGATAGATTTCCGCCTTCTGCGGAGACTTCTTCCTCCTTGCAAATCGACAAACAGAAGCTTTCGTCACGGCTCATGGTCACCACGACCGGCCCGCCACCTTCTACACACGCACGCCACGCCTCGCCACTGCACCATCCCGGTCCTTCCCTGACGCTCCCAGGGGAGGGGCGTGCAAGCGGACCCGACGGCCGGGCTCTGATCGGCCCGCACGGTGCGCCCGGCATCCTACACTCGCCGCAGAGCTTCCACGGGGAATCTCAGCAGGAGGAAGTAAAGGCCACGGCTCAGTATTTCGAGCTGAACCACAAGGACAGCAAGGGCAGAGCAAGGTGGGGCCTGCGCACAGAGACACAGCCCGTCAGCCAGGGGAGCCTAAAGTCCGCACCCGGTGCCTCACAGCACGGTCCGGACGGCCTGACTGCGAGTGCAGCTGGGAATGACTCGGAAACCCAGGCCAGCAGCCCTGGGCGGCCTTCAGAGCGTTCCAGAGAACCACGAAGAGTTTAAAGAGCCACACCCGGCACCCAAGAGAGGACCTTCTAGTCCCGATTTCGACCTTCAAGCCGTCCAGAACAAAACCAAGTTTAAAGCACAACTGAGGAGAGCCGGCCGAACCCTCAGGGACGTGCGGGACCCATGCCCCCCAGGGCCCCTACTGAGCGCGTGGACGGAGGCCGACACGGAGCCAGCGCTCGCCCCTTCCGGGCTCCCTGGGGGGGGACACCCCTCTGTGCTCTACGCTACTCTCAGAGAGATGAGAGTTCTACGTGCCCGCGTTATCAAAGGGGTCGGAAGCTTCTAATTTTCTTGTTACTGTCTGCGGCCGAAGACTCTCACGTTCCAGAGCAGGGGCCCTACAGGCCGTCCCTCAGCCCCCCGAGACAGAGGCCAGCAGCCCCCCGGCGAGTCAAGCCAGAACCAGGACCCGAGGCTCCGATGACCACGCCAGTGCCATCCCCCGGGGCTCCCGGGCTCAGAACACACTGGCGTCCACGCGGGCTCAGCTCCCAGCAGCGGAAGACGCGGCCCTCTGCCCCACGGACTGAACACGCCTCCGCTTCCCCACACGGACACTCAGCTGCGCCAGTCCGAGCCCTGACTGCCCATCACCGGGCGTGTGACTGGCCAGCTGCCCCAACCACGTCTGGGAAGCCAGCAAGTTCACTCAGAGGCTCCCGAATCCCTCCACAGACGCTTGTGTCAGTTCAAGTATTCTTCTGGTCTCAGCGAATAAAATTACTTTAATTACAGATGTCAAGACAGCATTTCAAGCACACACTTGAGAAGACTTAAACATCTTTTCCCTTCGAATTTCTATTCCTTTCCAGGGTTCTGAATGGCAATTACACTGCCAGCCAGGCTCTCTTCCCTTCGATAGGCTGATTTTATCAAACCTGTGAGAAAAACGCTAAGTTCTGAGCCTTCTCTCCAGCACCCACAGCTGGGGTGAGCCTGGGGATATTCGCAGCACGTGCACAGCATCGCCCCGTCGGCCCCAGAGCAGCGCACTCGTGCACACAGAACACACGCAGGGACTGTAATCGCTGACCTCCAGGCTTTCCATCTGTCCATGAGGCAAGTGACACAAACCAGAGAAAATGCTACAGGAGAGACTATTTCAGAATCTGCGTCCCAATTTATGCCACTGGATAAAAACTCCCATTTCCTCCCAAACCTTTCATTAAATAAAACTATAATACTAGCTATCGTGTATGTTTTAACACCACCTGCATATAGAAGTACGTTACAGGGGGGCGCCTGGGTGGCTCAGCGGGTTAAGCCTCTGCCTTCGGCTCAGGTCATGATCCCAGGGTCCTAGGATCGAGCCCCGCATCGGGCTCTCTGCTCAGCGGGGAGCCTGCTTCCTCCTCTCTCTCTGCCTGCCTCTCTGCCTACTTGTGATCTCTGTCGGATAAGTAAATAATATCTTTTTAAAAAGGTACGTTACATTAATTTAATTAAATAAAAGAAACAAAGATCAGTGACAGATATCAAGGGTAACAAGCTGATGATCTCTCCCTGTGGTTTTCAGGAGAAATGGAGAGACAAACCTGACGCCAGCGGGCTGACGGGTCCTGCATTTTTCACTCTACACATTTATGAACCTTCACAGTAACCCCACACAACAGACCCTCTCGTACTGCACACGGGACACGTCTGAAACTCCAAGAAGCGTGCATGGTCAATTACATGTAAAACTCGGCCAGGTCCTTCCCGACGAGCCTGGCGGAGCGGGTCCTCCCGACGCTCGTGTGCATCTCGATGGTGGCGTGGGACAGGTCCTGTGGGAAAGGAGACGCCCGCGTCAGCCCGACCTTCACCACCGGACAAATCTGACACTGACTCACCGAGGCTGAAGCAGAAGACCTTGTTCTCAACATTACTATTCACCTCGCATCTGCGTTCGTGTTTTTACGGAACGTGTGATTTATACAAAGTCGTTCACGTGCACATAAATTACGAAGCGTAGTAAGAACCGAAACACGAACTCGGAGGGCAGAGAATATCTAACTCCTCGAGGTACTTTCCGAACGTGGGCAACATTTTTACGATTTTTCTCACGTTTTGGGTAACAGGGACAAAAATGCTCTCTCAATGGCTCCCAGACTCCCCGTGCGTCAGGAGTGCGGCTGGCCCACCCAGCTCCTGCCCCACTGTGCTTTCCACGGGCTCTCGGAACCGAAACTGTTTAAAAATCAAGCACAACACCTCGGTTCGAGTCTAAAGCATTTTTTTTTTGTACATAGAAACCCATTCATTACCATTCCTTATAATTTCTATTCTACTGAGTGAGCAATGCCACTTTGAATAAAATTATAAATATCCAAAGATGCTCTTAGGCCTACTTATGGCACCAGGATACTAACGAACGTTTCACGAACAACAAATATCCCGGTGTCACCTGCGGGTCCCTTGGGCACCTCAGAGAAACACAAAGGCCAGTAGGAGGTGGTCCCCAATACCATCCCGTTCCCTAGCCCAAGGCCACGTCACGGCGGAGTCTTCGAGAGGCCGCGTTGTGCCGGGCAGACAGGCGCCGTCCGTCATACTTACTAAGTAGTGCTTTTCAAAAGCTTCTACCGATGACAACGCTTCTTTGAGTTTCTTGTAAGGACTCTGAGCTGTGTTGGCTTGAACAAAAAGAAGAAAGAGTCTATTCATCCTCTGTGTGAGGTCACGAGTTCACATCCACCCTCTAATGCCACAGCTCAGGGGTTCGCCTGCTGCCTGGGGAAGTCACCGACAGCCACGCACCTGGACCCACGTCACTACCTCTGTGCTTGGCCGAGGAGGACAGCCATGACAGACTCTAAACCCTGCGTGTAGTATTTCATTCTCGAGGGAGACTAGAGTTCGTAATTCCATCGCTTCCGCAACAATCGCACGTGTCTCGGGCTGGAGCCCAGCAATGTGAGCGTCACACGTCGCCCCAGTGCTCGGGGCCACAGCAAGGCTCTGCCTACATCTCACTCCTACCGCTCGGCTTACACCTGTGAGAATCAGCAAGGCTCCTTCCACAGGGCTCTCTAACCTATGAGTAGCTTATGGGGTAAAAGGATTTGTCCGACCGTGCTGCTCCGAAACTAGATCCCCTGGGATTCAGAGGGACACAGGTGCGCCCTAACAGCACACAAGCGCAGAAAGTCATGATGGGCTTGTGTAAGCCTGTGACAAACTCAGAAGCATTTTTAAAAACCCTTCCGATTTCTTAAACTATGCCTAACGTTTCTTTACGTTAGTAAAAGGTAAATAACATCTTACATATTCTTGTGGTCAGCTAACAAGGAGTGTAATTGCCCAAAGCGGGGGTCGATTTCATGGTTAGAACTTGAATTAAATGAGCCCGATACAACCGACACTCTCATTCCTCACCTCTTCCACTGCACAGACGCACATCAGAACATACCTGTTTCAGGTCGCTCAGCTCCCAAACCTGCCAAAAGATCAACAATCCTGTTGAGGTCCTCTGAGTTAGGGCCTTCTTCTGACACAAGGCCACACAGGTAGCCCAAGGACTTTAGCTGTGGAGATAAACCCATAATTTCAAGTAGTTGGCAACAGCGGTCAGCAGAGAGTTTTTGAATCTGAATATAAAAGTCCAACTAAATTCTAGAAGAAACCTAGCCTTCCGATCCGAATGATTCTCACCTGCACACAAAAACACATCTCACGGGGACCATTTCGCCCTCACACGGCCCGCGTGGCAATTCCGAGTGACCGGGGGCTGCTGGTCTCGGCTTACGCCGCTCACTTGCCTGCACGGTCCCAGGCTTTCGGGGCCCCCTGCCCAGTCTGCAACCCGTGACCTGACAGCAGCGGGCCATCTGCTGCACAGACCGGGTGACCGTCTGTCACTCAGGCAGAAGCCACTTTCATTTCTACATGACACTTCCCACGTCCCCCTTCTCTGACCACCCACCTACTCCCGCCCCAATTCCTGGCGCAGAACGTATTCGGCACAAGCAGGGCAAGTGCTGGGTGTCCACTGAAGAGTGACACCGGCAGGGAGCCACTCTGTGCCTCCCGACTACGAGACCGCCCAGAAGTGACTGGCACGGCCCATGCGACGACCCAGCGAACCACACTTCTCCAGACAGCGTCCTCCGGCCACCCGCCCGGGGGCACAGCCCAGAACAACACGCATGCCTGTGTGCACGCGGTCACCTTTTCGGTGGCGTAGCTCCACAGGCCCACCGTGTGGGCGACGTTCGAGTCGATCTGCGCGCGGTCGCAGCAGCCTTCGATCCTCTGCAGCACCTCCAGGCAGCTGAGGAACACCCAGCAGTCCAGAGCGCCGGGCGGGACGGACACCTGGAAGGTCCAGCACGGGCGTGAAGACAGAGCCGGAGGGAGACACCCCCCCCCCGCGCCCCGGCCCCGCGCCCCGGCGAGCCCTCCCAGCACCAACCCGGCCCAGCGCGGCCGTCTGGGCAGCTACGGGAACGGACAGAGCACATGACCGTGACCGCGTCGGTTCGCCTCCAGAGAGGAAAGGGGCGATCCGCGTTCAATCACGGTTTGGGGTTTTATGTTCCCAATGATAACGAGAGCCCGGGAGGGACGTGACTTTCAGTAGGATGTTCTGAAAAGCTTATTGAGAAAAGGCGGCTGCAGAAGGGGCTGACCGTCACCTCTGACTCTAGGTCTGAAGGGCACACATCAGGAAGGGCAGAAGCTGGCACCTCGGGACGGCACTGGGCCCATTTAGGGAGGACCGCGCTCAACCCGTGAGCCGGAGCCCGAGACTGCTATCAGGTGATGCGCATCATCTAATCCGTTCAGTTTTCAGGTGTGATTATGTCTAAAAAACGGGCTCCTTTGGCCAGACACACACTCTGAACCATTACCCTCAATCATAAACATGAGGGCTCAGATCTACCTGAAAATAACCCGTAGAGAAGGACTGCAGAGAGGGACACTGATAAAGAAGAGAACGGTCACACAGGGTGGCAGCTGCTGCACAGGGGATGGTGGACCCCGAAGTCCATCACGCTACCCTTCCCGCCGCCGCACGGATCCAAGCCCTCCCAGTACAAAACTAGCAAGGGAAATGCTGTGTTATTGCAGATACACAAAGCACCTACTGTCCACGTCTGATCCGAAGATGTACTTTTCCCCACAGTAAAGCATCTCTGAAACAGGAACGTGCCTCCCCGTCGACGGGCCTGACGGCTTTCCTGGCAGCACGAGCCCCACGAGGGACCTTACAGCCAGTATCCCAGTTAGGACTCCAGAACCGGGTCACCTGACAAGGGACGCTGCCCAGTGCTGACGAAAGACTCCTCTGACACACCCTGAGCACTGAGCACACAAACACAAGGACCCACAACCAAATGGAAGGAACCGGAGTGTCTACATTACCCAAAAGCCAAAATGCCCCGGCTCTGCAAAATGAGATAGACAACTTAGATCCTTCCAGAAGAAAAATGGGCCTAGAAACCATTTACACCATCAGAAGCCCCTCCGGCCCAGACAATGGGCCACACACCAGGGGTGCAGAGAAGAGCTACTTGGCAGGATGCAGCCTGGGGACGAGGACAGGGCACGTCCCTCCCTCCCCAGTCACAGCAGGGCGGGTGCTCTTGGCTCCCGGGTACCGCCCATTCTGGGGGCCAACACCTCACAAGACACTCATCCCAGGTGCCTGTTCCACAGAAGCGTCTCCTCGGGCTCACACTCGTTATCGGCCGGCGAGAGTACAAGGAATGCACCAAGGCTACACACGGAGCTTCAGACTCAGATGATCCCAGAGACAGAAAGGGAAGACCCGCAGCCAGAGCAGGGAGCAGCCACAGAGAGGGGCCGAGGGGGGCACTGAGAGGGGCCACAGCAGGGAGCACTGGGAAGGACTGCAGGGGGAGCACGGGGAGGGGCCATGGGGCAGTGGACACGGAGGGGCCCGGTGGAGGCTGACAGGTTTCTGGGATCCGAACACGTGTGGGCCACTGTCCCAGAGCAGGGAGAAGGGGTAGCAGCAGAGAACTGGAGAGCAGGTCCGGAGAGCAGGTCCGGAGGGCACATCCCGACCCGCGCAGGCTCCAGAGAGGCCCACGCCATGACAGGAGGCCCTCCTCTGGGGAAGACCGTGGACTAGACACTTCACTTCCTGCAAAACGCAGGTGCCACCTTGGTGAGGCCTGGCAAACGGTGTAGGGAAAGCGGCGGCAGCAGCAGCTGTGCGAGGGGCCGAGAACGCACACCCACCACGGACCAACTCCCATGCCGCAGGCGGCCACGTGACGGGAAAGGATATGGTAGGCAGGGGCTGTGGGACAAGGACAGAGGGGCACCTAGCGACTGGAGGTACCCCAGTGACTGCTGGTTCCGGTCCCCCTGGGGGATCCCCAGCCACCCCGGTGCTGACAGCTCCCTGGCCGGGCTGTGGCTCCCCCAGTGCCACTTGGGCCCATCCGCAGCCTCCCCCGCTGGCCACCACACGCCACCGAAGCTTCTGCTGAGAGACACCGGCCTAGGGAGGGAAACAAGAGGGAAATCCTCTTCGGATTTCTTCTGGTTTGTGAGAACGGGTATGAAAGTAGGTCTTTTGTGAAAGTGAAGCGGTATAAAGCAAACTTTCTTCTTTTTCAAAGATTTTATGTATTTGACAGAGAGACACAGCGAGAGAGGGAACACAAGCAGGGGGAGTGGGAGAGGGAGAAGCAGGCCTCCCGCTGAGCAGGGAGCCCGATGCGGGGCTCGATCCCAGGACCCTGGGATCATGACCTGAGCTGAAGGCAGAGGCTTTAACCCACTGAGCCACCCAGGTGTCCCTAAAGCAAACTTTGGAAAATGCAGATACCGGTGTATCTTCTTCAGTTTGTCTGAGACTGTATTATCAGTAACCCCAAGAGCTGTTTTACCATTTTCTAAGCCTACAATTCAGGACCTTCTTTTTATTCTTTCTTTTGTTAAAGCTTCGTTTTTTGCAAGACTGAACACTGAGAAACACAGCATCATGAGGAACCCCCACATGCCCACCCCCGCTGGAGACTCACAGGTACAGGGGCCCCTTCCTCCCACCTCCAGCCCCTGCCCCCCACTCCACATCCAGCTCTGCCAGTCGTCACCCCCTTCATAGCCCCATCCCTGGCCAGACACCCCACAACAGACAGCTCTGAACGCTGTGAACCATTGCAAACGTGTGCATTCTTGCGTGTCTGACCTCTCTCTCTCTTCTGTCCGGGAGACTGGCCCCCTACACGTCCGTCATCTCCACGGCTGTCTCAGTCTGCTGTCCAAACGGATCACGAGATCGCACCCACGCATGCGATGGACGTTCAGGTGATTTCGCTGCAATTAAGAATAACACGGCCACGAGCACGTCTGCACTCATCTCTTGGCACATGCATAGCGCGTCTGCGTATGCCTAGGTGGGACGGCGGGGTCACGGGACGCGTGCTCATGGGGCTCTTGCAGGCACCCGCTCCCCACCCTCAGCCATGCGTGGGCTCCTTTCCCACCTGCTCGCTGAGGCCAGCCGGGCCTGCCACTGCAGGTGTCCGGGATGTGAGCCGGCCTTGTCCGCAGACCCAGTCTGGACCTCGCCAGGATGAAGGCATTCGACGCCCTTCCACGTGCCTTCTGGCTATCGGGGTAGCTGCTTCTGCCGATTTTCCTACTGATCTGTCAGTGTCCTTTCACTGTTTGGCAGGAGCTCTTCACACATTCTGGGAAGAGCCCCTCCGCCTATGCATCCCGCCGGTGCCCGTCCCGGCTGGGGCCTCGCTCACGCGATGCCACCTGCCCACGAAGACAAGGTCTGATGCCAGTGCAGTCTAGCCCATCTCTCGCTTCCTTTACGGTCAGTGCCTTTTAGTCTAGTGTCAGAAACATCTGCTAACTTCCAGGTCACGGAGACAGTCTCCCATATCATCTTCTAGAGGCTTCTTTGTCTTATCTTTCATGTTTGGTTCAAAACCCCTCCTGGAATTGTGTCTGGTATGAGATCGAGACATCCAGAAGACTCGCTGAGTAAACTGTTCTTGAAACCATTCAGTTAAAATGTTCCCCAGCTGCCCTAGCTCTGAACACGGTCCTCCCGGGTGGATGAGGACCTCGGCCCCTGGCGCTGCTCCCGCCTCCGCCCACCCTCTGCCCCACCAGGTCCCACACGTTTCATGGCACCCCGGCCTCCAACCCAACTACGACTCCTTCCCGGACCATGGAACAGCCCTGGCCTCAGGGCACCATACAAACACTTCCAGGTCTCTTCAAATTCCAGCCTCGGACAGCTCTGCAGCCTGGCTGGCAGGCCCTGCCTCACCCAGAGGGCCAGAGAGACTGAGCGCCCTCGCGGCACCTTCACAGAACTGCCTCTGCCCTCAACACGCTCTCGCATTTGCCACTGCAAGCCACGGCTACCTGGCGAGTTCTCACGCGGCCTGCTCACTGCAGTAAAACATGAGCCCGCCGGGTCGGGGGTTGGTGTCTCTCACTCTGCTGGAAATGAGCGCTGGGAATGAAAACTTGCTTGGCACAACCCGGGTGCCCGGGAAGCACTGCCGGATGGAAGACTGGAACTCCGCTCTTCCAAGGCCGCCTCTGGGAACCTTCCCCAGCGCAGAGGAGGTGCCACGAAAACGATCGCTGAGCCGAGCTGAAGCTCCCACGCAGGGAGGGGACCTCTGCGTTCCCGATGCTCCTGTATCCGAACATTCTTCTGGGACGACCTGCTTCTTCCCCATCCGTGTGCCGTGCCCCCAGCCCATGTTTACCCCAGTGACCTGCAGGCCACCGACCGGCCCCTGAATGACACTTGCCAGTCCTTCTTCTGTCCTCACAGCCACCGACCCTCACCGGTTCTTCCTTAGCAACAGCTCCGGCACCGACCTGTCCACCTGTCCATCCCTGCTGCTGTTCCACACCAGGTCCTCGCGGCTCCGGGTCACGCGACGAGCCCCGCAGAGCTTCTGGAACACAGCAAGCACTCAGGGACCTGGAGCCACGCTCCTCAGTGATGCCTCGGCTTCTGTCCTCTGCTGCCTGAGCCTCAGAACACAGATGCGAATGGCCAGCCAGGAAGGCACCCCTTTCCTATCTCATCCAGGTTAATCTGGAAGCTTCTACCACATGCAGCCCTGCTCAGAAACTAGTGGACTGGCCATGATGGCCTATTGTGCCTGGCTCTGGCCAGTCTCTGGAGCAGGTGGCTCTTCTGGGACCCTGGTCCTTCTTGGCCTACCCCGTCTGGGAGCCGAAGCCGACAAGAGACAAATCAGTACGGATAGAGACACACGTTTTAAAATATCATTTGGAAAATCATTGTAACAAATAAAGGATGGCCTTCTAGAAAATATCTTCCTCACGTTCTCACTTACAATTTGGTAAAGATTAAAATAATTGCACGTTATTACTTTTTTTCTGACCGAAAATGCAGGAAAACAAGCCCTTCTGGTGTAAATGAAAAATGGGAAGATCTTTCTGGAAAGCAATGAGACAACGTGTATACTAAAAGCTTTAAAAACTCGGGTGTCCTTGAGCAACTCCACGTGTACGAACACAGCGCGTGTCGACGGATGGGGGAGAACCCACACTGGTGCGGGAGGAACCCAGATGCCGCCAACAGGACTGACTGGACAAACGCACGTCCTCTGCAGACCGAGAGGCCCAGCCACCGCTTACCTCCCACGGTGAGAAGCAGCATTCCACCTTCCAAATTCATAGACAACACACTCAACGTCCGGTAAATGGGGGGCATTTTTTTTTTTAACGTTGTAGAAAGAAAGCAATACTCTGAGCATCATCTGAGCTCACACAGAGCTGTGACGCTCCGCGTCAGTCCCGATCCCTAACGGCGGCGCGCGGCAGGTACAATTTCCAGAATCGGGGCAGCTGGCCCGAGGCTCTTCCCTGGCCCGGGACCCCGGGTCCCACTACAGAGGCAGCCCGTGCTCCCCTGGCCCCGCCGGCACACGGCCTCCTCTCAAAGAAGAGACTTGAAACCAACGGGCGGGTGAACCAGGTTACCAGCGCGTCTTACAAACCGCGAGGGCAAACGTACACGGCCTTTTCTGCCGAAGAAGCGTCACATTTAGAAGTGCACGAAAGGCTCTGGGCTTGGAAGGTCAACCGAGGAAGCTGAACCCTACGAGAAGTGCACACGGCCCCAGCTGCCCGAGCCCCCAGCCTCCCCGTCCACACAGCTCTCCCCCGCCCGCGACGGCACCACGCCAAGCGCCCTCAGGCCTGTGTCAGAAGCCACAGCTCCACACCTCTGATGTAACTGTGAAACAGCCACCAAAAAGCCACCCCGTCACCACAAAATGCGTCTGTTTTTTCGAGTAAAGCTAAATGTGTAAAAAACGTAAACAGTCTGGGGTCTGCTGAATTTTGAATGTTTCCACAAAAAATTTAAAAGAAACTCTAAGAACACACTTTTCCAGGTAACTGCCACCCGAAGATAAAACAACGCTCCCCCCAGAAAGAACCTGAGATGAGAGAGCGGGGAGAATGACTTTGCGCCCGAAGCCCCATGCCGCCTCCGCAGTCTGACGACAACGCGGACACACACGTTCGCACGGACTCCCTGTCCTCGGAAAGGAACAGTCGAGAAGACGTCAACAGGGAAGGCCACGCGAGGACCTGACTGGCACGAGGGGTGACGTGCGGGAGGCAGCGTGCGAATCGGCTCCCGGACACGCTCCGCACCCACACGGCAGCCACGGTTTGCCTCCGTCTCACGGATGGAAAGGGGGGCTCGAAGGGGCAAGCGAACGAGTCACGGGCCCTGGAGGGGGGGCGGGGGGTGGGGAGGGGTCTCAGCGCAGACCGTCTGGCTCCAGAGCCCACCCTCCATGCTAGACTGTCTTCCTAAAACCTGTCCCTACAAGGACACCTGACGACCAGATGAGTCCCACTACTGGGACAGCAGAGGGGCCAGGAAGCAGCTCCCAGCAAAGGGCCGCGAGGGGACAGCACTGACATTGGTGCCGACCACACGCGAGAGCGAGCGTTCGGCGAGGACTGTGCAGGCTCAGCCGTGGGACAGGCAGAGTCGGGTCACAGAGCAGGTCGGCAGCTTGTGCCCCGGGCAGCTCACCAGGCCCGGCGCGTGGCCGGGCCCAGCTGCTTCCACGGCACTCACGTGGCAGGGTCACCGAGGACGGCACACTCATAGAGCACCCCCCACCGCCGCGGGCAACATGAGGAGACCAGGGAACAAGAAGCTGGTCATCAGGACGGAGCAAGAGAGAGCAAACACCGGGTAGCGTGTCCTCGCCCTGAACTCAGCTCTGCTCAACGCATCTCAGGCGGACACAGCAAACCAGAAAGGTGCACGGTACCACCCACGTGACTCCGTGGGCAGCAGCCCCCTCTCAGGGAACGGTCCAGGGGACGGTGACTGCTGCCCTTGGAAAAGCACAGCACCCGGGGAGAGACGACTGCCCCGGGTGTGAGGTTCATCCCACAACGTGAAACGCGGGCAAGGCCCCAGGGAGCGTCTGCACTGAGGCCAAGAGCCTGGACATCGGGCTGCGTCACGCCGACACGCCGACCTGGAGCCTTTCCCGGGAAGAGCCCCTCCACCCGCTCCGGGCGTGCTTCCCCGGCCAGCCGAGGGGGCAGCAAGGACCCGTGTCCACACGCTCCTATGTGGCCAGAGGCGGCAGGCAGCTCAGGAGATAAGCCAAGGCGGGCAGGAGAGCCCGTGGTGCATGCTGCGCGGCCACGAATGAGTGGAACACCACGCGTGTCCCCACGCAGCCCGCCTGCCCCATCTGGACGTGCCAGAGTGACAAGGGATCCACATGAGGAGGAGGACGCCTGTGAGCAGGCATCAGAGAAGAAGACCTCCCCGCTCCTCCCCTAGGTACCCAGAGGCCTTGCAGGTCCGGGGAGCTGTATGAAACGCATCCACAGCCTCCCTAGGCCCCTCCCCCCAGCTTCCAGAACACTTGGCAGAGTGGCAGGAGGTGGTGGCAGGGGCCCAGCTGGTTCCCTGCAGGGTCAGGGGTCCCGCATGGCGACACCGGTCACCTGGGCAAGGCTTCCTCTCCTGTCCGCAAGCTGGCGGCTACACTGTGACCAGGCAACTTCCTGGGGCAAGAGAAAGAATTCCAGACAAAGTCTAACTCTGAGTCTAACGGGTTGTGACCGGTGGGGCCCAGCACGAAGGGGCGGGCCCTGAGCCACCACCTGAGCCCCGGGCTGCAGGACAGTGCCTCCGAATGGACCCGCCCGGGGCCACCCTAGTCTGAAGGTGCTGCCAGTGACCCGCCTGGGACCCCACGGGACACCCTACTTCTGCCCCCACACACTAAGATGACAAAATCCCAGGCAAAATGTCTAGGATGACATTTTGAACACAGGCCGCCCTGCCCTCGCGGCCCCCAGCTCTGTACGGCCGGATGGGAGTAACTGAAGCAGATCATCCAGGTCTACGCGGTGACACGGAGCCACGGAGTATCCTTCCGAGGTGCACAATCCTTCCCTCGTTTGCTTCCTTAGGTATCCTGGCCCGACAAACAGTTGGACACAAATTCCTACATTCGTTAAGTTTGCGACTCAGCTAGGCTAGGCATTTCTCCTTTGGAAATTAAATGAAGTAATTTCTCTCCGTTTGGGTAAAACGACGTTTCTACCTCCTAAGATTCTTCTGAACTCAGCGCTGAGCCTGTCCCTCGGCACTCTAGGGCACAGAGCACGGAGGTTACCCGGCCGGGGAAGACCACTCCACACGGGTCCGGCAAACACAGTATGGCCGTGCTCAGACCTTCTAACCCGCACCTCTGGGACACACCGGCAGGGGCACGGCGGAGAGAACGTGAGCCCGTCCAGGGTGCAGCCCCACCCTGAGACCGGTCACGTGGCTGGGGGAGTCACTGCACCACTTCCAGGCCTGCCACCCCCTTTGGAAAAATGGACTCAGACCTCCCCTCGCTCCGAACCTGGGAACGGGGTGGGGTGAGGTGGGGATGTCTGTGAACCCCGAGACCTCTGGCAGAGAAGTCACCGAACGATTAATGGGAGACCCCCACCCCCGCCCAACGCAAACCATCACGGATGTTCCCGTACTACGCTAGATCGCCTGACTCCATGAGCGCAGGAGCCCTGGCAGGGACCGATCCCTAAACACCCCACTCCGCCACTGTCACACAGTGTCCAGCCTCACTCATGGGTTTCACTCACACTTGCGCACACATGCGCCCGTCGTGAACCCTCCCGAACCTCCGTGCTAGTAATGCCCGCGTGCCCAGCTGTCACCCATGTGTCCACGTGCAAAGCCAAAAGGCAGCTCCAAAAGCAGGCGAAGGTCCGCCTCCAGGGCCTCAGGCTGCGTGTGCGGCAGGGGAGCCGTCTTCCTGGCGGATAAAGCCCAAGTTCTCCCAAAACTTCCACGAAGAGCCTAATCTAAGAGTCCTGCCCTGGGCCAGTCTGGACGCCCCCACGCTGAGAGCAGAAACGACACTCGCGTGACTAATCGGCGGAGAGAGTACCTCTACGGTTAACGGGACTCAGAGAAGAGCTCCTTCCCGCAGCGCGCGCAGCGGCCAGGCTTCGAGTCCCGAGTCCGCGTCTGAACGGGGAGGCGGGCAAGCGGGGGACACTCACCTCCAAGAGCTTGAGCTCCTGCACACAGCTGTGCAGCAGCTCCAGGGCGCGCTGGGCCACCTCCCACGGCCTCTGCAGAAAGAGCAGCAAGGTGCACTGGCGAGAGAACAGGTAGCTGCGCAGGTCCAGCAGCGTGGCCTCCTGCCTCTGGATCAGCTCCCGCTTCTCCATGTCGATGGGCTTCCGGAGGATCAGCCCGTTCCAGCTCCTCACCGGCTCGCAGAAGAAGGTCAGCCAGTTGGCGCCGTCTAGACAAGCACACGGCATGAAAGGCGCGGACTACAGATGTCCTCACCTTCCCGCGATTCCCGCTCGGGGCTGTGAGAGCTCCTGCGGGGTAGTTCCCACGGGTACTCCCACCCAGCACGCGGCAACCGGTGATGGGCGCAAGGCAACATGACCTGGGCCACAAGGCACGGCGCCATACCATGCCCGGAGGGTCGTGACCAGGTGGGGAGCTGCAGACTGCCGGGCTGGGAGGGCAGGGAGGCCTCGGGCTCCGAGCTCAGTGGGCTCCGACAGAAGGCGCCAGGCCTGGGCTGGAGCGCACCGTGCCAGCTGCTTCTGCCTGGGTGCCGGCGCGCAGTCCGTTCACGGGAGCGTGCCGGTCTACCTCGCCCTTCCCCTTTTCCCTCCCTACGGAAGCCTCACACCTATCTCTGTCTCAGCCCTGTCAGCTACCTGAATCATCTCCTGGAGAAAAGGACAGCAGGCACAAGGAAGAAGCAGTAGCGGGAGCAGAAGGGGGACATTCCTGCTCATCAAAAATTTCCAGCGAGGCTCCCCGATTCGAACTTACAGCCCCAGACTCAAACATGGCCTTAAAGTAAGCATAAGAGCCCACGAGAACTAGTCATTCAAGCCACAGGGCAAAAATTTAGTCTACTTCTCTCCCTCCGAAAGACAGCTGTCATGCCCCCTCATGCTGCACTGCCACCAGGAAGCAACTCGGTATTGCACAGTGACGTTACTGAACACCTCCGGTGCTAACAGCACGCTTGCTGACTGGGACTTACACTCGGAGCCGCTCAAGGCCACACTCGGGGGTGCCCACCCCAGCCCTCGCAACACCTCCGCCAGCAGGCCCCTCCGTCGGGCCCTCCGCCCAGCGTTCTCCTGGCTCCCTCTCCCATTTCACTCGGGGCTCTGTGTCAATGCCACCTCCTCAGAGAGCCTCCCAGACCACACTAAGACCGCCCAGCACCTACCACCACACTCTGCCCTGCACCTGCAACGCCTTCTGAGGCCTACACTCATTACGACTACGGGACGTGAAGTTTCCTTTTTTCCCTACACCCGTGTCCCCTTCACGCAAGCTCCAAGAAGGAAGGGGCCTTGTTCTGTTACCTACTACGTTCAGAACAGCACCTGGTCATACGGGACTCTCACTAAGCATCCGTTAAAGGAACACACAAAAACAAACAATCTTAGCATCCAGCTGCCAAACGTGGGTCCAGCTTACCTTTGGATTCTAATTTGTCCCAGATGTTAAAACCGAGAGAACAAAAAAATTATGCAAAATATGACGTTAGAAACATGTAAGACACCTAAACATGTACAGTATGGAGATGCAAAATATAATTTCACCCCTTCTCACATTTTTCAAGTTTAATTAGTAAATACTTTGCCCTGGTTATGCCTACGTTCGTGCCTTCGCAAAGTAAGAGATGCAAATCTGAACTTCCTAGAAACTGGTCTGGGAGAAAAACCAATCAGAGCCGTTCGTCCTCATCTCTATCATTTCTAAAACAAAGACGGAGCCCGAGCTGACTGTCACAGTGCCTCACCCTCCTACGGGTCTTCTAGCAGACACTACGGTTCCCTGAAATCACTCCTTTCTTCACAGGCCGAAGCAGGGCCCTCTCAGAAAGATCACCCCACAAAGACGTCTCTTTCCGCACTGTGGTGGCGGCAGTCAGAATGGAAACCCCCGAACATCCAGCAGCAAGGGGTGGCCGGATTAACCCTAAGGAATCCACACTGGGAAGCACGACACAGCTACAAGCGAAAGCGCCTGAAGCCCTGATCCGTTAACTTGGAACGACGCCACGATGGGCTGTCGGTACGGACAGCTACAGACAGACGTCTGCAGGAGAGGACGCCATGTCCATCAAATCAGGCGTCACCCAAAACACCCTGCGAACGATGATGATGAATTCTTTCTCTGCGTAGGGCTTCCCTGTGCTACTTCTGTACTTCTAAGATGAGACTGTGAAGGTGTAAAAGGAAGATGAACGCCCACGATGATGGTGCCATTCAGAACTCCGCCGTGAGCCTCACATGTTCCAAAGACAGCCCTCAACGGAGGCACGAGACTCCTACTCTTACTAGCAAGGAGGCCCAGAGGCGGACATATAGCTAGCCAGCTGCGTGTAGTACAAAAGACTCTTTGTACCTGAACGACACCTTCTTCGTAAATGCTCTTCCTGCTTAAAATGCCTCTAACGGTGAAAGCGACTAGTTCTGAGTTCTCACCACGTTCCCAATTTGAGCCGTGAGGATATATCCTATAGCCCTTGCACAAAACAATGAAAGTGATGTAATCATTAGCCAAGTAAATCATGGCAGCTTCCAGACCACGTGAAAGTGGATTTGCTTCTAGAAGAGGATCTGCGTCCAGCAGCGCGCTACTCACCGCCAGCGCCGAAGTTGACGACATACTGAGAGAACAGGGCGTCCAGCTCGTCGTACTGTACCAGGGCGTCCTCGAACTGCTGCAGCATCTCGAATACGAAGGCAAGTTCTTCCTGGTCCCCCAAACAGAAGTTTTTTTAGAAAGCAAACATGTCAATCAATTTTTCGAAACGATGTGCTGCTCTTAAAGATGACGAGGAGGAACAGCAGCACTGAAAGTAACACTTCACTCATTCCACGCAGGAAACCTCAATTCCATGACCCCACGGTGGTAGCAGTGACAAATGCCCAAAGGGGAGCCCAGAGGGAGGTAGGAATAGGCCACCGTGAGCCCTGGAACCGTCCACGGCCCCCGAGCAACAGGGACACGAGCAGGCACCCTCTGTCGCTGGCACGGCCCTTGCTAACTAGCGCGCGTCTATGTGCAAGAGGGGAACCTTCTCCGTCTACTGATCTAACCAGCCATGTCGAGTACAAGGGCTCGCAGATGTGAATTGTGCTCCATGGGCTAAAATCCAGCTCTATCGTTATTTTGTTATACAAAGTGTTCCAGCTTGGCCATTAGGAGCCTCCTTTAGGTGGTGCCAACATAACTTTTGATGGACCTCCATCTTCCGTCTTCCTTAACTTTCCGTGAAGTTTTATTCCTGGTCCATCTTGTATTTTCCCCGCCCCAGCCCTGGAATCAATCGCTTCTAGAAAGATCCCTGGCACTCATTATTAAGGATGGGGTTTAGAGGTGCCTGGAGGGCTCAGTAGGTTAAGTGTCTGCCTTCGGCTCAGGTCACAATCCCAGGGTCCTGGGATGGAGCCCCGCATCAGGGTCCTGGGATGGAGCCCCACATCGGGCTCCCTGCTCAGCGGGGAGTCTGTCTCTCTCTCTCCCTCTGCCTCCATCCCCCTACCCTGCTCGTGCGGTCTCTCTCAAATAGGAAGAAAAAAAAAAAAAAGAATGGAGTTTAGAAATCAAGACCTTGGCACTACGTGTGCTTACATGACTGAGAAGTCATTCTTTCCTGGCCCGGTCAGAGGACAGAGCGAGGAAACACATGCACGTGTAACCCTCACACACACGCATCTCCATTTCTCAGATTCCCACCCCACACCACCGCGTTCCCTTGGATTCCCCCTGTCCTTGTCTGTAGCTCTTAGGAACCAAGTTGAATAAGCCTGAAAGGTGAAGGGACGGGGCCATCCGAAAGGTCTGTAACGGGTCAGTCCCACAGTGAGTAGCCGACGGGTGCAACTCCCTCATGTGCACACGTCGCCAAGATACCACTAAGACATGAGCAACAGAGTCAGAGAGAAGCACCGGAATTTCTAATCAAAATGGGTCTTTTATTTGTTCAAAGTGCATTATTTCTTCAGTAATTTACACACAAGTGGAATTTAAATACGAAAATCAGGGTTTTTCTTCTGTCAAAATATGGTGAACAGTAAGAAGGAAACCTAATGGCAACGTTCCTGTCACCCTTTGCAGTGTCAGCAAGGTCCCCTAGAAAGTAGCTTACGACTGTCCTTTATTGGGACCCGTGACTATGAAACAAGATGACGGGGCGATAAATGCTGCTGGGAAGTCACGGCCTACTGCCGGTGTCGTGCTGGGGGCAGGCACCACTGTCCTCGGGACTGTCACCACCGCCAGCACTCCTCGGCCTCAGCCACCTCCACGGTAGAGACCCCGGAAGGCCCCACAAGTCAGCAAAACCCACACTACTCTGAGGCCACGGCCCTCTCACGGGAGGCCAGATGCCGAGCTCGGGGCCCGCGGGAGAGCTGACAGCAGCGAGGGGCACCCGGCGGGGACCACCTCTGACACGCTCAAGAGCCCGCAGACGGAAACGTCTGTTAGCGACCGTGTCCTGTCCCTTGGATTTTAAAAACTACGCCAGTAAGAATTACCACCGAACACCCGCCTCACTGACCAAGACAGGAGCAGGAACAGGACGTGGTCCCATTCTGCCCTCCGCCACGCACCTGGACCATGAAATAGTCGCAGAAGCTCCAGCCTGGCTCTGTCCTCTTCTCCCTCAAGGTCCTCATGTCATCCTCAAACTTGCCGAGGTTTTTGGTAAAAGACATAAGAAGCGAAGTCCTGAGTTTTGTCAGGAAGGCATTCCAGGATTCCTGAGTTCGAGAAGAGTCCTTCAGGGGGTCGGAGAGCACGACACACCTGCAGAGACACAAACGGACTGTCTGGAAAATACTGTCCAAGCACAGCACGTGGTCCAACTGCTACTATTTCCCTGCGGCGCCAACCGCCGTCCTCCCCCACTTCCTTCCTTCCCTGGCTGGAGACAGACATCAGGCGGGCGGTGAGAACCAGATTCGGAAGAGGCCGCAGCAGAAGCTGGCTTAACGCCCCACACGCCATCAGCACCGCAGAAGGACGGGCGGCCGGGAGGGATGGAGGACGAATCGGTCTCAGACCCGGCCTCCAGGGCTCCCGGGAGAGCAAGGTGACCACGTCACCAGCATTCCCCAAACTTGAGGCTGCCCGCCTCAAGCACCGCTCTGGCTCCCGGAAGCTGACAGGACAGAGCTCAGTTATGGGCACGGCTCAGGAGGGCCAGCACAGCATGGACCCAGCCTCACTGTCCGCTCTGCTCCTGCTGTACCTGGCCGAGCCCACCCAACTTCTTGGGCTCTCCTCTCTTCGTCTAGCCTGTTCCTACTCATCCCTCCAAACCTGGCTCAGCTGACACACGTCCTCCTGGAACCTGGCCCCCGCTGCTCGGCCCTCGGGCCCCAGTGTGATCACACTCCTGCCAGCAAGCGTCAGGCTGCAAACACGTCCTCTCTGTGGGTCCCTCTCTCCCCAAACCCAAGACCCTGAGCACACGGGCAGGGCCCACAAAGAATTCATAAATGAAGCTTAAAGACTATAACATGTGGATATAATACAATTTCACTACAAAAAGAGGGCGGCTGGCCGGCTCCGTCAGCAGAGCGCGCAACTCGAGCTCGGCGTGGTGAGTTTGAGCCCCAAGTTGGGCACGGAGGCTGCTTAAAAAGGGGGGGGAGAAAAAGACCATCCGTGGTGTGGAAACATCAAAGGCATAAAATTACAAATTTCCAACAGATTTGGAAGAAACAACGTGTCCATCTAACACACTGGAAAAGCTAGATCTTTTTATCCTTGATAGTAATAATTTACAGAGAAAATGATTAAACATGGACTCATAAATAATTTTAAAATACTGGTGCTTTAAGCTTCCGTATCTTTCCTCAGTGAGTGCGTCGCCTTAATCACTAGCAAGGAGCAAATGGGCAGATTCTAAGTCTCGTTGGCGCATCAGGCCCTTTGAGGGAAGGGCTCAGTCTCCGGAGTTACAAATCAGCAGAAAAAAATGTGACATCGCTAGAGTCTGGACAATCCACCAGGAATAATCAGTACCAAGAAGATGATCTAAAAATCAGTAACCGGCTGTAATTCCAGACATCCCACCCCAGTGCTGGTTCTTCCCCTGAAAGCGGAGGGATCCCACCAGCTCACTGCTATAGCCCTCGACGACTAACCTGCGTCTACTCACTACAGGGTCTGCCGGAGTCTGTCAGGTCAGCCTTGTATCCTTAAGCCCTTCTCCAGGCTGTGAACAATTGGCATTTATCCCAGAATTCTCCCCTGAAACCAGACGGTGGAAGGGGGGGAAATGGCCACGAACCCCAACCAGAGACAGTCTCTGTGTCCCGTGAACTGGTGCCTACCACAGATTAAGTTCTCCAGCCTTTACTGTGCCCTTCAACTTTCACTGTTTCTAGACCTTTCTATAACGAAAAAGAACTATGCTTCAGAAATTTGCATTAAGTTTGGACGGTTCACGCGGAAAGGAGAGCCCAAAAGAGCTGCTCAGACTGGGGGCGCCCAGTGTGGAGAAGGGCCCCCCCAGAGTGCACTGGCGGCCTGGCGCCCAGGGCAGCCGCTCGCAGGGGTCCGGTCCCCGCCAGTCAGGGGCCCGCCGCTCACACCGGCAGCTCACGGGTCAGGTACAACACGGACAGCAACACTCACCAAAAGCCTGAAAAGTGCACAAAACCTTCAGCCAAGCAATCTTCCTTTTAGGGATGGATCTAAGGGAAGAACGAAGGATGTACACAACATCCAAGTTCGGAAGATGTCTACGACGCCGTTCACCCTCAGCGGTGACGTGCTGTCCAGCAGAGGACAGGATAAACAGCTAGGGCGTCACCGCCAGGGACTGTCACACACTCACTGATGGTAATGGCGGAGAAACACATCCATTGGTCGTGGGAACATTTTTATGACGTAGTAGGTGCAAAGCAAGTACAAAACACGCCACACAGTACGTTGTGGGCACACACGCTCCATGCGCCTGTGTGTGCGTGAAGAGAAAAAGTCTGAGAGGTAAGTAGCAAATATGAAGAGTTAAGATCTAGTTTCGTTTGGCTTACTGCCCTCTTCTAATAATCCTATCATGAACACGCAGTGCTTCTAACCACAAACGATAAAGAAAGCAGCAGGCTGCCGCAGGGCCAAGTTCGCCAATGTGTCCAAAGGCCGGAAGCACGCTGGCTAATCAAACAACTGTCAGTACAGAGGTTATCAAATTCGTACGTATGAAAATCTGACCCAGCTCTTTACTTTAAAAAATAAAGTACAGGTATGTTAAAGGTAGCTTGCAAATTAATGGAAATCCAAATGCTGGAAGGCATGCTTGTAGACTGAGATGAGATGTTAAAAACTTGGTAAGTTAGATTCCACGTATAAAGGAAGAGTCATTAAAAACAAGCTAGATTTCAGTGGGCTCAGCAGGAACATACCTTAAGCAATCAGATAAAATGGTAATGCAGACTTAAAAAAAATCAACGGGTACTTTGAAAAAAAATCCTCTAATCTGAACATGTCACAGGTTTAGACTAATATGCCCCATTAGTACCAATTTACGTACTTAGTAAAATCCCAAAGAAATGAGACGGAGAGGCTGCTTGGTCTGGCCATCAGTCAGAGTGCCCTGCCCCCCGTGGCCCCACGCTGCCCACCTCCCCACCGCGGCCTGCTCCTCCTCCTTTCAGAACAAGTGTGCCGGCATACCCGAACCACACAGGGAAGGACACTTGGTCACGGGGCAACTTGCTGAAATGTAAACTGATTCCTTTGCGGTAACTCATTTATGAATAACAGGCCTTAGGAAAAAGTCCCCCCAAGTCCAGATGGCATGCAATTCCTCGAAGATAAACCAGAAACTCAACAACCTCATACTTATTATGTTTTATATAGGCTCACGTTATGCTTTATACAAAGAAAGCAAGTTCAAACATGACTCTGGATCCAGAACTGTGTGGAACGTGGAAAGGAAGCCCAGGAAGGCTCCTTCCGCGGAAGAACTGTCAGCTTACTGGGTGGCCTGACACAGGACACGGTCACAGCGTTGGCGGCTCTCCCGGCCGCACACTCAGGGCTCTGCCCACGCCCTTCCCACAAGCTCCAAGGTGCCCTTCACCTCGTAGCCTCGCCTCCTGCTGCCATCTCTGGTCGCACTCAGCACCGGCCACCAGGGTGCCACAGGTGTGGGGAGCGGGGGTGAAACCACACCCCGTCTCTCCAGGAGGCCAACTGGACCAGAGCGGGGACCAGGCTGAGCGCTGCACCCCAGGCCCCGGGGGAGTCAAGGCACTGGCCTAGGGCCTACAGACTAAAGCCCCAGGCACCAGGAAGACTGCCGTGTGCACGGCGAGGCCCAGAACTGCTGACACGGCAATGAGCTTCCTGGAAGACAGAACAGGGCCCCACAGCGAAGCAGGAGGAAAGGAAGGTGTGCAATAACGCAGCCACCCAAGTTTCAGGGCTCCCTCTTATAGATTCTGAAGATGAAATCAGCACTTCAGAATTCTTGTTCTGAGGAACTCGTAAGATGCGTTAAGGTGACCGAGGACAACACGGGGCCCCCTCACTAAAGGCGTGTGGGGACCCTGCTGCAGACAAGGGCCACGGGACTTCCCGAAGCCCCAGCTACATGGCTGTGCACACCAGCGCCTCAAGGGGGGACCCACCGTGCGGTCTCTCCCGCCGCGGTCACCCAGGCCGCGCATGGGGCTTGGGGGGTGGTTAGGATGGACAGCACGTCACCCGCCAGAGCAGGGCACCCGGCCTCTCTCCAGCACCCGGCACCCCCCGAGCTGGAGCGTCAGGCCCGCCACCACCGCTCACAGAGGCTGAGCTCCCACGCAGAGGGCAGAAAGGCCCAGCGCCCAGGGAGCAGCCAGTGGGGTAAAGATAAAGATACACTCACCTGTCACTCTGTTTATTACAAAAATCATTCCTTATTTTGTCCACAATGGAAGTTCGGGGAAGGATGTTGGTTTTGTTTTTTTTCTTGGCATCATTTTCAACGACCACTATGAGCCAGTCCACGGAGCTATGAGCTTTCAGAATATTCTGCCACTTGGTAAGGTCGTCTTTGACTGTAGCTTTATACACCTCAGTATCCTAAAAATAAATAAGTCACCGTGAAGGGGAGTTAATGAATGCCCTTCCGTCTAACAGCGCAATGTGTCTAATACATGGGCCACAGCGCTTTGGCGCGGGGTGCTGGGGGCACTCTGGGCAGGCCCGGTGGCACCGAGGCAAGACAGCTCCCATGTCATAGAGGAGGTGACTGAGAGCGAGCTCAGTAAACTGGCCACAGCAATACAGTCCGCTGGGCAAGCTGGGACTGGAAAACCCAGGTCTGTTCGGCCAGAGGCCTCACACCCAAGAGCCGCGTTAACTGCAGCTGGGCACGGGCACGGTGCGACGGGGCGAGGCCGCGCCTCTGCAGGAAGCCCAGGCTACCCCTGGGCAGTGTCCTCGGCGGCCCCCGAGAACCACTCTAACGCGAGGGCCACTCGCAGGCCACAACAGGGGCAAGGAAAGAGGACAAGCTAGGGCTTCTGGGGAGCTGCTGTAATACACAAGGGCTGAAGGGGGAACCATCCTGATCCTCAAAAGTCAATGCCACTTCGGACTCAGTGTCCCACACAGCAGCCTGCACAAAAGCCCATGAGCCTGCCTCCGACCACCGAGAAAGAAGTAGGAAGACAGAGCGTCTCCCTGCTATCGGCCACCGTGGACAACTGCCCTTATGCTCCAGGATAATCTACTTAGCAGATCCGGAGTGAAAATCTAAAACCAAGATACTTAATTCATACCCAAATCAGACATTTAAAAACCTTTGCAAACTATCATTTATAGCTACTGTTTAAATACGTATCCCCCCCCCCCATTTTTTTAATAGAAAGATTCCTTGTTATCCTGCCCATGTTTTCTCTGGATTTTTTAGTCCCTCTTGAACATGCTAATGGGATCAATCCACAAATGAGAAATCTCCAATTCCATGCCCAGTCCCTCCTGCGGTTTAATTGGTAAGTGAAGAGTTCCAGAAGTGAGTACTTTTAATTTTTAGTCTGATTTTTAAAACTGCTATATCCTCAGTTTAAATTTAAAAATAAGTATATATGTGTGTGTGTGTATATATATACACACACACACATATATATAAAATAAAAATAAAACCTGGAAAGATCTTCCACTGAGAAAACAAGGGGAAACCACCTTGTGAAGACGGATTTCCTGTGAGCTGCCCCCTCTGTACGGGCTGCCTCTACCTCCCCACACCACCGCCCTGTGGAGCTCTGGGGCACACGTGCATCAGGCCTGCAGAGTGAAACCAGAGGCCACAGACCCCAGCAGGGTCTTTAAAATCACACCCCAGGGCCCAGGGTCAGGGAGCCCGAAGGAGCAGAGAATCCCCAGAAGGCCAGCCCCAGTGCTGGTGCCAAGCGCCCTCTGCCGGGCCCCAGCCCCGGCTCCCAGCTCTCCAAGCCAGGGAAGGGCTGCCACCCCGAGCAGACACCAGCCCCCCTCTTGGGAACGCTCTGATTGCAGCAGAGACCTGGCAGAGCAACAGCAAGGCAGAGTCCCCCAAGTTCTGGTGAGGTGAGCAGCATGTCACGTAGGCCCTCACACGACAGTGACAAAACCATGGACGTTAGCAGAGACCCAGTGACTCTTGAGAAGAGCCCAAGCTGAGCCGGTGGGGCTGAGGGCGCGCGTCTCCAGGAAACAAAGCCACCAGCAGGGGAGGTCAGAAGGTGCCCAGAGGCAGCAATGAGGAGGGCACCAAGGCGGGGAGCGGCCCTGCCTGGGCACCAGAGCCACCCAGGGCAAGAAGGGCATCACGACACAAGGTGTGGAACCGCCAACTGAGAGGATGAAGGACTGGGGGGCTGGCATGAGGTTTCAGAGGCCGAGAGGGACAAAGAGGGCCTCCCTGTTGGGGTGACCTTCTCTGGGGTGTTGTGGATCAGCCGAGGTGAGGAGGGAAGTAATCCAATGTGGAGCCCCGAGGCAGGGAGGGGGCACCGAGCTGGGGGCAGGGCAGCGCGACAGCAGTGACAGAAGGGTCCCTGACAGCAGACCTACAGAGCACGGTGAGCGCCTCTTCTCCATGGAGAAGGAAGTCACAAAGGTGGACCAGGAGGACACGAGAGTCTCCCTGTGGTGCAGGGACTGGAATCGGACTGTGTGATGTGTGTGCATTTGCACAGACACCTAGAGCAGAAATAAACGTAAATGTGCGTGGGCGGACAGCGCGTGCACACGTCCACGGACGCCCCAGCTGCGCTGCTGCACGGCCGGACCCAGGAGCGTATCTACTCTGGGGCTTGGTTCTCATACGATCCCGCACTAAAACAAACCTGCGCTCCCAGGGCTCAGGCAGAGCAAGGACAGGTTGACCTGGCCCATCTCGTGTTAGGGAGAGCTCAGGAAAGGAGGACACGTCAAAGGGTCACAGAAGCCAAATCTGGACAAAACGAGCATTAAAATCAATGCTGATAGGAAAGGATTACACTCCCCAAACCAGAAGTCAGCGGGTGTCTACCGACACGAACCAACAAACAGGGCGGCCGCCTCCTGTGTGGCGACAGCCGAGGCAGGTGGTGGACGGACATGACCACCTGAAGCACCTGAAACACAGAAGCAGGTGAGGAGAGCCCTGCAAGTGGCCAGGGACTGCTTGGAGCTCCCAGCCCACGGTGCCGCAAGGGGCACTGAGGTCACGCCTGGCAGGTCCCCTGCACGGAGCAGACAGAGCACAGGGCCCTAGGAGCCAAGGACAGTTGACTTCACCAGAGGTCAGAGCTCGGAGGGTCCCCTGGAGTGCTCAGGAGGGGGCTGACCGGCCCACAAGTATAAGACCCAAAGCCAGGCAGAGACCCACCCAGACAGGACTCAATACGCACACAGGCTGGGATCGGGGGAGGCTGGAAACCTCCAAATCCACAGGGCACTGGGTGGAGACCTCAGGAAGGAAGGAATAATTAGTCTTGGATTGACCATAGGTTCAGATCCACAGATCATAAAAGTGATACCCAAAACGATCAGACTTAAGTAATTTAATGACACCAAGCGCAAATTCTCAAGGATCACAAAAATATAAGCAGCGAACGAAAAACTCATGGTGCTTGGCGTCCCATAAAAAATTACCAGGCAGGCAAAGAACGTACGATCCATGATGAGTAGAAAATTCTATCAGAAGAGACGCAGCAATGACACAGATAATAGCAGTAGTAGACAAAACCATTAAAATACTCACTGTGACCACACTCCAAGTGTTCAAGAAGATTCCATCGGAGGAAAAACTGACATGAAGCAGAGACGTGGAAGATATTTTTAAAAGAAGGTAAAAACCCTTATGGATCTTCTGGAAATGAAAACCACGATGTCTAAAATGCCAAATACACTGAGTGGGAGGGATTAAGAGCAGATCAGACACCTCAGAAGAAACGATTAGGTAACTTGAAGATACAGAAGCAGAAACCACCCAAATGAAACAGAGAAAGACTGAGAAGCCAGCAACACAGTGTCACTGAGCTGTGGGACTTCCAGAGCCTAAGATGTGAGTAACTGAAGCCCCAGAGGAGAGGGGAGGAAGGGAGGAGGAGCACGACAAGTATCTGAAGAAAGAAGGACCAAAAATGTTTCCAATCTAAACCAGAACTACAAACCCACAAAGCCTGAAACACGGGAGGCACAAGAAACAGGAAGGGAAGTACAGGAAGGCGTATCACAGATGGTTCAAAGCCAGTGACAAGGAAAAAAATCATAAATCACTGAAGGGGGACGGGGGAGGACACTTTAAATACAAAGTAACAAAGACAAGAACGAGAGACTCCTCCTGGGTCACGATGCAAACCAAGACAGTTGGAGGAGCATCTTTTACCTGCTGGAAAGAGCGAACTGCCAGTCCGGAATCCTATACCCAGCAAAACACTTCGTAGAAGTCGAGGCCGCCTCAGATGCACAGACGCTGGGACAACTCTCACCGCTCTAACCAGAGCCCTGGCAGGGGTGACTCAGAGGCCCACGTTCCTACCTCTGATCTCCACAACGCAACTGTTCAAAGCAAAAACAGGAACACCGTACTTCCGGATCCGTGACAAGACCAGTGCAGGGACACGAAGGCGCGCTCGCCCAGCCCCGGCTGAAGGAAGGAGGCGATGCTGCAGATGTGCCCTAGAAACCTGAAAGCAACCACTAGCCTAACGCAGTTTTACTTTTAACTCTAAAATCCCCAGTATTATCTGCTTGCCCCAGAGAACTCTGCTTAATAATGATCAAAACTAAAGCAAAACGACAACAAAACACAGGCTTCCCATTAGAAAGTGTAATTTTAAGGGGGAAAAACCCTCATCCATAGTGTCTACAGAAAGTCTGTCTAGCACTAAAAATGCAAGACTTCCGTGAAGAAAGCGCACATTAGTAAGGGCATCAAAAAGGCGTAAAGAATGGAAAGACCACGTTCCTCGATAGGAAGATCTGTGATTATTAAAATTCTCCCCACATGAATCCCCAACTTATTCGAGGCGATCCCAATCAAAACACCTCCCGTCTTTCCCTTTCTCTTCTCAACGGCTGTTCCTGCTCTGCATGGCTCTGTGACGAACCGCTACAGCATGCAGTGGTCGGAAATGTTCATTCTGCTCACCGGCCTACGGCCCACACAGGACCGGGCACACAGCTCGCCTGCCGCACCTGCTGCGGCACGGGGTGTGTCTGCTGTCGGTGGCCTGTCGGCCAGGATCTGCTGCGACCGGGGCTGCACGGCCCCAGGCGGCCTTCCCAGGCGGGCACTCGACTTCCTCCCGGAACGGCGGCTGGGCTCTGAGAGCCCGCATCCCCAAAGGGCCCCAGAGAACATGTATCACCTTTTACGACTTGGTCTCCAAAGTCATGGTGCCCCTCCTCCCAGAAGCCCACTCGGATTCAACTGGAGGAAACACTGACCAGGCCTCTCCGTGGAGGAAGGTCACTGACATGGAGAGAAGAGCACGGGGTCTGGAATGTGCAGATACAATCGGTTTTGGAAAACAGTATCTGTACGCCTAGCAATCTGATGCTGAAGTTTATACGGAAGGAAAAAACGTATACTAGCCAAGGGATGTGTTTTAAAACAAAAGACATCGATACATATGATAAAAATGTAATAATTACACGTCTGGTCCTGGCACAGAAGAGACGATGATCACAGAACATAATGCGTACATGACACTGGCTTAAAATAAAGGTGAAATTTTCAGAAAGTAGAAAAGAGACAATTATGAAATGATGTTAGGCCAATGTGCTACCCAATTAAGGCTATAAAATTAGACCTAATGCTCCACACCACCTGCCACACACAAAAATAACCGAAGCTACACAGATCCAAATGTAAAACACAAATTCCAAAGTTACTGAGAGAAATACAGGAGAAAACCAATTACCTCCTTCAGACGGACAAGGCTTCCTAAACAGGACACACTCTACTCAGAAACCATTCTTTAAAACGACCTATTTCACTCCAGAAAAGCTGTAATAGAACACCAACGCACATTAGATACATGAACTATTCACACAAAACACAACTACAGACGACACGAGAAACACGAACACACCATAAGAGCAGACTCTCACACACACCGTGGGCCACAGACAGGTCAAGTGAACAAAACATTAAGATATGCATGTGTGACCCAACAGGTGGGTAGGGGCGCCCTTAGGCTCTGTATCTAGCATTACAGTCTAAAAAGCAGAACAAGAACGTTCTGGAACACACAGAACATCCACAACGTCTGGTCCTTTCTCAGGTCACAGAGGAAAGGGAAGTTCCATAAAGCAGAATTACTACACACAACATCCTAATCACGATGCAGTAACACTAGGAATTTTAAAATACGAATTTTAAAAAATTTCTTTCTGGAAATTAAACAAATTTCATGTTAAACCATTGGGTGAAAGGGGCACTACAGACTCAGAGAAGAGACTTGCTGAAAAATGACACTGGGATTTTAATTCCTATCTCTAAAGACCTGCATCATTTACATTTAAAATGAAAACAAATGTATTCCAACTCAAAAAAATAATAATAATAATAAAAAAAGAACAAAGTAACCCTTAAGAAAGAGGAAGGAAAAAAGAATGAAGGTGACAGTACGTCAGAAGTAAAAACCCTGGTTCCCGGGGGAGAAAGAGTCCACAAACTATGATTAGCTGATTCAATCCAAGAAGAAGGGGAAAGTACAAAAACACAAAGAAGTAAGTACTGCCACAAGCGCATTTTAAAAGTGAATAAAAGACGCTGTGCACACCTTCATGACACTAAATTTTATAACTTAACTGAAATGTGTAATTTCTAAGAAAAATACAGTTTAGCAAAACTGACAGATGGCTGTAAGAGACTCACTTCCATGAAAGGGACATAGAAAGTGATCAAGGAACCGTCCTGTAAGAAGGTACCGAGTCCAGATGGTTTCACAGGAGAATCCCATCAAACCTTGGAGACCAGACTGTTGTAGGGCTGCATAAATTGTCCCCAAAAATAGGAAATAAATGAAAACTTCCAAGTTATATTCATGAAGCACATATAATATTGACATCTGAACCTGAGAGAAACAATACGAAAAACGTTACAGACCAATCACTTGTGACCATAGATGGAAAAAAATCCTAAATTAGGTGAACAGATACCAAGACCACATTAAAAAACTAGTAATTTGACCAAGCGGAATGTATAACAGGAATGCAAGTCTGGTTCTTATTAAGAAACCCATTAATATAATCCGACATATCAGTAAATTTAAGTGGGGAAAAACCCATACAATTATCTCCAGAGTCTGAAAAAGCTTTTCCAACAAAATTCTAGAATGTATTCCTAATAAAGATCCTTAAGGAAACAGGAAGGGCTGCACCCCCTCCCAAGCTCGTGCACGTTTACCCCATCCTACAACGCCCCCTTGCTGGGCACACCCCGCGGGCGCCCCCACGGAGGTCAGAACAAGGCAACGAGGCCCACCATTTCCACCACTGTTTAACCACGGTTCAAACAGAGGAGACGACCGGAGGCCCAGAACAGACAAAGAAGAGCTGACGTGACGGGAAACGCAGCGAAGCCCTAGACTCTGGGGCGGAGAGAACCGGTGATAACACGAACTCCAGCAGAGAATGTGCAAGGCTGACACGAAAGAAACCCACAGCCTTCACACAAACACAACAGCCAACTAGAAGAGAAGATGAGAGAGAGCCCCACGCGGACATGAGCGACTAAACAAGGACAACGCAGAGAAATAAACTTAAGCAGAAACACGTAAACTCTGCCATGAGGACGCGCAGCCCTAAAACACTCCAGAAGGACACAGACGTGTACAGAGAGACAGGCCTCCCGCGCTTGGGGTCCAAACGTCTCCACACAAGCAAGACGTTGTCTCTGTGCGTGGGAAATCCTAAGCTCAACGCACTCCCGAAGAAAAGCCCAGAAAATTCCGTCTGGAGCTCAGGAACTTGCTACTGACGTTCATACGGGGAAGGAACCGCGCAAGAGCCAGGGAAAAACCATGAAAAGCCTGGGGCCGAGGGCGGCCTGGCCTGCCAGACAGGGCTGCGGACCGTTCGCCCCGCGGCCTTTGCAGCTCTGTCCCGGCCGCAGGGCAGGAGCCGCCACACAGAGCACAGATGTGCGGGTCGGTGACTGAGCAGAAAACAGCCGCGGTGACGCCGTCCGAAGCCAGGGCCGAGGCCAGCCCGGACCGGCACCGCGCACAGCACAGAGCCTGGGGGTCCGGGGCTCCCATGACACAGGGTCAAGCCCCGGTCCCCGAGACACACGGCCTCCAGCGCGGCTCCCGAAGGGCGGGCGGCTCGCACAGCCCGCAGTGCCGGGGTGGCGGCTCTGGGAAGAGGAGGGCGACTCCAGGACGAGGGCCGCACAGGCTTGAGAGCCCAGATCTCCTGCAGTGCCTGAGTTAGAGAAGTCCCTGAAAAGGACCCAAGGGCCGGTCTGAAGTGACTCTCACTCCGAATCTGGGACGCGCTGAGACCACAGGAAGGACAACAGATGGCAAAGCGTTACAAGGCACGGAAAGCCACGCAGGCTCCTTCCCAGAGGAGAACCCCGCGGAGCGGTGTTGGGGAGCTGGCTGCCGCCCTCTCAAGACTGGCCCAGAACACTCACCGCTGGTGCTCCATCTACGCGGGGCAGCTGGACCAGGAGCGGGTTAACCTCGGGGTCTTACTGTGGCCCCCCAAGACGGCTTGTCAGCCGCAAGAGGAAACAGTGCCTATAGCCCAGAGAAACCTCAGCCACACACCGAATCTGACATCCCCGCCGAGGGGCCGCAGACAGAAGCAGTTAGCACTGCAGGCCTAGGACAGCTGTGCCTGGGCCTGGTCACGGGGTGGGCCCCTGGCTGAGGCCTGGGAACACGAATGGTGAGAGGGTTCTCGCCACCACGTGACAAGAGGCCCTCACTGGGCACCAGCTCTTTGCATAAACACTACGGTTCTGCCAAACGCCTGCTCTCCCTCCGGGAGTCTAGAGTTTTGATACAAGCCAGGCAGAGGGTGCCCACGTGCCTGAACCCCGACAAAAGCCCGCGGTGCTGACCTCTGACGAGCTCCCTGGCAAACAACGTGCCCCATGTGTGGCCACACTGCGGGTGTAAGCCCACCACGCATGGCAGACTCGACTGGGAAAGGTACGAAGCAAAATCCGCCAAGGCAAAAAGGTCCAGGAGTAAGCTTCCAGTCCTTTCTCTAAATCACACCACACCGTTTCTGCACACTCAGATTCCGGGGCGGGTCGCGACACACAACCATCTGTGTACGCCGGGTACCGCTAAGACAGGAAGGAATGACCCCGGCACTGTCTCTCAGCGCACGACAGAAGAACTCTGTCCAGAGTGACAAGCCTCTGTCTGGGTTCATAAACACACAACGACACAGTACAAGTAAGGTCCCTGGACGTTTGGCAGTGAAGGGCCTGCTCTGGGGGCACGACAGCAAGGAAGCCGGGCAGTCCCCGGCCTCAGAAAGCCCATGAACCAGCAGAGACCCACGGGGAGAATGAAGCTGAGCGGCCACCATGACAGTGAACATCCGGGGTTCGGAAAACAACTGGGAGGAAACACTAACAATCCCGAGAGGCCAGGAGGTCACAGGGAGGTCCCAGGAACGCACGACACAGCAGGTGAGTTGTACCCGGTGGCTACCCAGAAGGCGACACACGGGCCCAGAGCAGAAGCGTAGAGTGACAAAGCCACCGGGCATGTGATGGAGGAAGGGGAAAAAGAGGCACCAAGCAGAGACCATTAAAAGGTCACTCTGAAACATTAGAGTTGTCTGAACAAAAAGCTAGACTGGGGGATTCGCAACCCTATTCCAAGACGCTTCTGGTCCTTTCCTCACCCCTGCGCATACTTACGCAGCACTCCGTCCAGTAAATGTGAAGGAAGGGGAAGGTGAGCAGGGCTTTGTTTCCTTCTTTGGGCAGCAGCTCCTCTTTGAATTGAACAAAGTTAGATTCTAGGTGAATCATCTTTGGAGCTCGGCCATAGGACCTACAAACAATTTTTAAAACGTCACTAAGAAAAATGACTACAGAAGGTCAGCAAAAAGAAAAGGGGGGAGGGAATCCAACAATAATTGAATCATATCCACGAATGCAAAAGTACATATACAGTATTAATCCTGAATTATGACGATAATACTCTGTCCAAAAGGATTTGGACATTATCTGAGCATGGCGCATAGTTACGTGTCAAAGCTCCATCCCCATAGAGACTTTCACGTTACTCAGTGACACGAGCACAGCAATACCCTGCTAACTGGGGCCGTGTGCGACAACACAGACGGCTGAGAACAATGGTATTACTCGTAGTGGTATCTCTATTACCGAATCTCTAAGTCACTATAAAAAAAATGGTTCCCAAATGTCAAAAGCGCAGTTTGAAGATATGAAAGCTTTAAACCACACAAATCCTTTAACAATCACCTTTATGACCCAAAACAGAGCCGCCCGCCACCTACTGCGGGAGGAACATGGAGAGAGCCCGCTGCCCTCGGCCCCCCGCCACCCCTCGGCCCCCCAAGGGAGGGACACAGAGAGAGCCCCCCGGCTGCTGACCTCTGATCTACAGCGTGGCTATTTCATTATCTTCTAAAGTGTACGTTCGCCTCCACGTATCTTTCCTCCACACTTGTATTTTCCACTTCTAGTAACTGTGTCTCTGGCACATCTCTAAGCTGGATTCTAGTATTTTTTTCGTCCGATCTAGTGGGTCTAACACACTGAAACTAGCCATATTTAACACGATTACGCTGATGCTTGAACCTGTATACTTTCTGTTTTCAGGCTCTTTCCCCCTGTCCTTTGTGAGACTAATCAAGTTTTCTTTTTCCATCCTTTTTCTCTGCTGGTTTGAAAGTTTCGCCGTCTATTTCTATTCTGCTGTTGGTTACAGTTTTATTTTTAACATGCATGAACTTAAATGTTTCTTTTAAAGCCCAGAGGAAGTGTCTACCCTCTCCCTGAACCAGACAAGTACACTTCCTCCTCTCTGCTTTCTTCCCCACATCTAAAATGTTGGACTTAATTTTTGAAAGGACTGACAGCTTAAGTTAGCGAAATATCTTTGACTTGTTTGCCGGCGACCGCTTCCTTCCTCTGAATTCTGGGAGCATTTTCCTTGCTGGGTCACTGTGTCCTTTCACTATTTCAAGGCAGTGAGGCTTGTGACCGCACTTGACTTCTCAGCCACCTGCCAGTCATGGCAGGCACCGAGCGCAGCGTGAGAACGTCCCTCCAGACGACACAGGGGAAGCTCCGAGCGGCCAAAAGTCACGCACCCTAGGGCCCCCATGGCTCCGCGCCCCCCGAGGGACAAAGCTGTCAGCCCAGCCTCAGCAGGGCTCCAGGCCCACAGGCAGGGCGGGGGCAGACTCGGTGCTCCCTTCCGCCCGTGCAGTGCCAGTGCAGCAGCGCACCTCGAGGCTGGAAGGCGTTTGCCATCAGTGCTTTGAGAAGGGCCGGCTCTGCGGCTGCATCTTCCCCGTTGTCGGGACCGCAGGTCTGGTTTCCTTTCATTTTCCTGACATGGCCTCTGGTTTGCTGCGTTTTGCTTTCAGTCCACGGGACTTTCCGTGGGCGCCAGCAAGCCCCTGATTCGCCTCTGGGAAAACCCTGACCTTCGTTGCTCGGATCCTGCCTGTCGCCCGTTCTCCGTCCTCCGCTCTGAAACTTCCGGCTGTGCCCCACATCTCGGGGTGTCCCTGCGCCCCCATCTGCAGCTCTGGGCCCCCAGCCGCACTGAGGACAATCTCGGCTTCGAGCTTAGGTCCGGGGTCTCCTCAATTAACCACACATTCTGATCACAGCCACATGCACCTGCTGTAACATGTCAAACAGTGTCAAAAGGCCATTCTCTCTCTCTCTCTCTCTCTCGCTCTCTCTTACACACACACACACACACACAGCTGCCTACCCCAGTCTCCTCTGGTCCCCTCCTGTACTAGTTTTCCTAGAGCTACTGTGACAAGTTACCACAAACCCAAAGGCTTAAAACAATATTAACTGGGGCGCCTAGGTGGCTCCCAGGGTGGGTGAAGCCTCTGCCTTCAACTTGGGTCATGATCCTAACGTCCTGGAATCGAGCCCCGCATCGGGCTCTCTGCTCGGCGGGGAGCCTGCTTCCTCCTCTCTCTCTGCCTGCCTCTCTGCCTGCTTGTGATCTCTGTCTGTCAAATAAATAAATAAAATCTTTAAAAAAAAAAAAAAAAAAGAAAGAAAAAAACATCAATTCTCTCACCGCTCGGGAGGCCAGAAACAGTAAATCAAGGCGCTGGCAGCGCTGGCCCCCCGAGAGTCAGCGGGAGAACTCACTCCTCATCCCTCCTACGTCCGGCAAATCCGGCAGTCTCTGCTTCGGGCCCCTCACGCCCATCTCTGCAGCCATGTCCAGGCGACTGCTCCTCTGCGAGCGGCTGTGTCTTCCGGGACACTTGTCATCGGACTCAGGGCCCCCACTACTCTGGGATGGCCTCACGGGATCCTTGTTCCGAATGAACTCACACACAGCTTGCAGACGGACACATGCTCTAGCGGCCACCACTCAGCGCACAGTATCTCCCCAAACACCGTCCTGTCAGACACAACGTCCAAGCATCCATGATGGCAGCGGCAGGCTCAGCTCTGCCCGCCCGTCTCTTGCCCACGCCCCGGCCCCCGGCTCTGTGGCCCCTACTAAATGCAGCAGCACCGGGGCCTGGAGCCTGGCAGCACGCTCTGGTGACAGTTTTATGATGTGCTATTGGTCTTCCCACGTTCTCAGCTCCCGGACTCGCCGCTCCCCATGTCGCACCCCCCCACCGGCTCTCCGACAACTGCAGAGTCCGAGCCTCAGCCGCCAGGTCCTCCCTCCAGCTGGCCTCCCTCGGAAGGCCTCCTGCTCCAACCAGGAATGCACCGCGGGGCCGGTCTCCTCCAGGATGGTGGCCGGTCTGTGCCACGATGAGTCCTCGACTGTCCCGCCGGGGGAGCACCGGAGAGGCGCAGAGCTTTGCCGCCTGGCTGCACCTGCTCCGATCCCGATGGGCCGCCATCAGAACGGTCCTTCTCCCCGCTCTCTGCGGAGCCTCAAATCCACAGGGCTGGAGCTCGTCCGTCCACAGCTGGAGCCACCGGCCAGTGCAGAGGTGGCCCTGTGAGATCTGTCCCTCCTGGCACCGTTGCCTGCATCTCCAGGAGCCGCCTTGGCGGATGCGGGGTGCACGGGCTCAGCCACCTCTCCCGAGGCCTCTGTCTCTCGTCCCTCTCCAGGGAAGATGTCCAGTCTCCACCGCGTCACCCTCCCGCCTCATCATCCCTTCCTCCGGCTCAAGCGGTGCAGGAAGGCGACCAGAGGAACACACACGAGATCCACAGCCTCTCCTTGTCTCCTAAGGGCCCTCGTCTTGTTTCATGGACACACTCTTTGCTCGTCTCTCTGAAGGGTTAAATACCGTGTATTGGAAACCTCTCCAGACCGCTCCGTTTCCCCGGACACTGACTCCTCCACAGGGCTGCCGTCTCTCGCAGACAGCACGGCCTCCCCGGATGCTGAACGGTTCTCCTACCTGCTGTCTGCTCCATATGCACAATTCAGGAATCACCTGCACGCCTCCGGCCACGCTGCTGGACATAAACACGAGACCGGCTCCCGCCTCCGGACCCCCAGGAAGCCACAGCGGTTCTCCACAGTGGCGGGCTGCACCGGGCGGGGAGAGGGAAACGATGCAGCAAGAAGGGGACGACACGCGCAGGACTAACCACCGGAGACGTGCACGCACCTCGACTAAAATCGACTCCCCCGTTCTAACAAGTCAAACTCCAAACAGTTTCTAGAAATGACAGCTCATCTTAGCAGAAGTAAGTTTTCCAATAGGATAATTCAAATGTGGACCACTTCTCCGAACAAGTCGTAAGACAAACAATCACATGCAAAAGGATGAGCAGGATGGCTGGTCCGGTGCGTTCCTCCTAATTTACAAATAACATTTTTCCGCGTACTTCCTCACCCTTAAGAAAGGAGCACAGGAGCCCAGGGAGGGGAGCCCTAGCTGAGACCGCAGGTAAAGGCCATGTGTTCTGCTCTAAAGTGGAGTCTGTGCTTTTAAGACACTCTGCTGCAGACTCTGAACTCAAGGAGACAAACCAGCTTTGCTGGAGAGGAGGGGGTGGGGGATGGGGTAACCGGGGGATGGGCATTAAGGAGGGCACGGGGTGTGACGAGCACTGGGAGTTCTATGCCACTGATGAATCATTTACCTCTACCTCTGGAACTAATAATACACTGTGTGTTAACTAAACTGAATTTAAATAATTTTTTTTTTTTTTAAAGATACTCTGATGCGCCATGAGGAATCAGAGGTCGTTCCTATAAAAGCGGGCCTTTAACTCAAAATTACTGTCTCGTTTCCACCGCCTTATGTTTCGGTAAGAAAATCAACATACTTCTCACAAGTGAGGGCCACGGACTATGTGACTGCTCGTTTTCTTTACAAGACACCTCACAACTCAGGCTCTAGCTTTCACCCCCTTACTTGCTCACAGAGAGGTCTACAAAACCATGAGGAGATAAAGCCAAAGAACGAACGTGCCCCACCTTCTCCATTCCATCGGCTCTCTCGGAAGCTGCTGGGAAAGCGTCGGATAAATAGAGGTAAATAAGTTCTGATCTCCAGCACCTACAACAGGAATAAAAAGAAATCCAGTTACAACATTTTTAGGTGAATACGGGCAAAACGGGCTCTAGAATTTATTGACTTGGTGACTTGAGACAATTTTATATTTAGTAAGGTGACATCACAAAGTAAGATTGTCGCACACCTTTAAGTAACTCGTCTCAAGAAAACCTAGCTCTCGGCCTGCACAGTCTAACTTCACCCTGCGACACCTCCGTGCAGTGCGCCCGATTTTCCCTGAGGACAACGAGGGTCAGGAACGAGGCTGGGAGACGCGGAGCGCCTGCTCAAGGCCACAAAGCTAAGGAGAGAGGGAGCTGGCGCCCATCCACCAGCCGCCTGAGCGCGGGACCCACGGCCATCGCTTCCTTCTGCTTGACGTGAACGGCCACAAAGGTCAGACCGAAAAGGAAACCCTGAGAAGTGAACGTGAACTTCTTCACCAAAATAAACTCACGATGCATCCAGATGCTGGAAGGAGCTAAAACGGACACGGGACACTCTGGGTGCGCACGTGACACACAAGACACCCGGCGAGCCTTCCCGGAGTCAGGCCTCACGGTAACCGCGCAGGAAGGCAAGCGGCACCGTTTCACAGGCCAGGACGACGAGGTCGGAGAGGCCGACGCGTCTGGGGCACAGCCCTCGCTCACGGGGGACGCCAGCTCTGAGTGCAGGGGTGAGTTTTTAACTCAGCTCTTACCTCGGCGTTAACAGACTGCAAAGTCCATTAGCTCTCCAAAACTGATAGGGTAACCACACTACACTTAAGCTAAAGAAGGACCTTTTAATACAGACCAGTCGAACTCTTACACTGCAGGATCGTCAAACTCGAAGCAAGACCCTTATCCAAACTGCTTTTGCATTGATCTTAAATCATTGGGAATTGATATGGGCCACTAACACATCTGCTTATTTTGCTATCGTGAAAATACGTACATAGATACATACATATATATAAAGACCTCCCCCACACCACTTAAGGATATCAAGTCACTGCTGGGAGCAGCGACGCTTCCGAAGGGCAGCCAGCGTCAGAGGTGGGGGCCGGGGGAGGAAACGGGCGCTGAGAGCCCCTTGGCCGGGGTCTTCTCAGAGCCACGCCATCTCCTAGCTGAGCGCCTGCGCCTGGGGGCGGCGCCACCCCTCCTGAGCCTCCCCGGGCCGCCTGGGGAGTGGAAGTGAGAACACCCTGGGCTGTGGCGAAGGTCAAATGAGTGAACCCAAGGAAACCACCTTGAACCCCGGGCCTGTCACGAAGTAGTCTGAGTTACTCTTACTACATTTTTTGTTAGAATAAAAACAAATTTTTATGTTTTAACGTATCATTTTTCATCGTATTCGTTTATTTGGTAGTCATCTTAGAAATCGTTAAAATAAGAAAATAAGCAATTAGCCTCGGACATCTTACCTTGGATGGCCGTTCCCATGGCCTCCTTAAAATTAAAAGGTTCCAATGTTAATGAACAAAAGCGACTACTCTTCTGCCAAGGAGCAGGATGAGGCCCCCTCCTGCTTCACTTGCATTCACCCGTCCTTGTCCTTGTCCCAAAGGCCCGCACGTGTACACACGGCTCCAGAGTGCCTCCTATGTGCCCCACGTACCTCCCTCGGAAAACCCTACCAGAACAATAAAACTCATCTAAATGGAGACCATAAAGTTAATTTTTCTGACACGCTCTCATGGCATAAACCTTTAATTTGTGTCCTAAATTTAATCTGAAAAGATTACAGGTCAGCTAGCATAGTAACTGCGGACTTAAATAGGACTATTCAACCTTAGGGTCTTATACACTGAGCTGTGCCCGCCCCCCCATCCATGTAGAATCCTAACCCTTGGTGGCTCTGAATGTGACTATACCGGGAAATCACGTCTTTAAAGAGGTGACTGGGTTAAATGAGGTCTTTCGGGCCTTCAGGCTCTGATCCGATCTGACCGGTGCCCTTTCATCAGAAGAGAAAATGTGGAGACACAGAGAGATTTTAGGGGTGTGAACAGCTCACGGGAGGACACAGAGAGAAGACCACCGTCTGCAAGGCAAGGAGGGAAAGCCCCAGCTACGGACACCTTGAGCTTGGACTTCAGAACCTCCAGCTTCCCACTGGCTGGCTTCAGCCTTGCAGGCTGGGCCCCTCGGCTGCTCGTCACAGAGCCCCAGCGGACAAACATGGCACCCCCTGGTCTACACTTGAAGGTCAGATTTCTCTAACCCACCGACTGAGAACGAAGAAGAACTACCCTCACTTTCCAGAATGCACACCCATCATCATCCTCAGAGCCTCCTCTTGGTATGGAGTATCCTGCAACCCCGAGACGCCCCTGAACACGGGCTCCAGAGAGCCGGGGCAGGAAGGAGACAGCAGAGTAAGGGCACGACCATCCGAAGGAATGACGTCTCCACTCCTGGGACAAGTGATGAACCAACCAGACACACGCGGTAGAAGCCCCAACAGCCCGATCACGACCGCGCCAAGGCCGTAGAGCTCGGAGGCCTGAACTAGAAGAAGACAGAGCAACTTCCCAGCTGATGGCTGTCAGGAAGCAGTTACTCAGAGCAAAAAGGAGGCTTTCAAGGCTGATGCGCCCAGCCTCAGAGAACCCTGTGCAGAAAACGCCCGTGCTAATTTTTCCACCTCAAGAGGCCTACTGAAAGACTGAAGTCAGAGTATTTATTGTAACAACTACGATCCCTCCTTGTGTGTGTGAGGAAGGGGGACTCCTCAAAATAGTTAATGAGGGTCCTCTAGAGCATAACTACTAACATGAACATCTCACCCCTGCATGTGTCTAACATGCCCCCGTTCTCATCTCTAGAAGGGACACATCTGGGGGGCAGCTCCAGGGGTGTGCAGCCCACCGCAGTCAACCTCGGCCCCTGGCCAGTATCCGAACGCGGCTTGCCCTGGCAGGAGAGGGAGAAGCGGGGACAGGCACAGGGGCCACTCAAATGGGAAGGGAAACACTGGGACAGTCGCCCTGCTGGGAACAGAGGGACACCGGTACTCAGGGTGTTGCCCAGACCCACCCGTACCTGCCCCCGGCCAAGAAGAGCCCAGCTCAGACACCCCCCAACAAAGGCAGGCAGAGTCCCTGATTTCTGATTATATGAACCTGTTTTCATCTTATTCCTGCCACAGCAGGATTTTCTGGATTTTTTGGCCAGACCTTTGGTACTTCCTGGATTATTACTGCATTCTGAGATTTTTACCAGCATATATTTAAACATATTAACTGTGCAATTTAAAACTTTTTATGCCAAGAGCAGATAAGACTGCTAATTAAACAGGGAGCAAAAAAGAATTCAAAAAATACGATTCCAGTGATTTAAGCATAAATGGGTCATATTTCACATTCTTCTTATACCTTTAAAACAAAAAGAAGGGGCACCTGGGTGGCTCAGTGGGTTAAAGCCTCTGCCTTCAGCTCAGGTCATGATCCCAGGGTCCTGGGATTGAGCCCCTCCTCGGGCTCTCTGCTTGGCAGGGAGCCTGCTTCCCCCTCTCTCTCTGCCTGCCTCTCTGCCTACCTGTGATCTGTCTGTCACATAAATAACTGAAAAAAAATTTTTTAAACAAAAAGAATTGGGAACTCAGTTACAGAGAAAGTAATCAGTAACTTGGATCAACACTGAAAAGGCACTAACATGTGCCAGCTGAGAAAATATCGGTAACTACACATACAGACGCTTCTCTTGGGTTTGTGATCCCCAACAGTAAGACTATAAGAAAACAGCTCTTTTGAAATAACTCTCATCTTCAAAGAAAGCGATCATAGCAAAAATAGAAACCTGCAGGCTGGACAGTCTTTCCTGACCCAAGATGCTGTCCCTGAGAAGAGAGTCTAACCAAAGCTTAACAGCTGGCCCAGCCCACCCCACCCCACCCCGCCCCACCCCGGCCACAAGCCGTTGCACCGTCTGCATCAGTCTCCAGCGACCTGGAGAACAGTGCAAACCTTCGTTCGCCTTCCACCACTTTATCTCTGGGTCCGCTACGACGACAAAGTCACAGTTACTTAGTGTCAAAACAAAAAGTTCCATTTTTTAATTCTTAACACTGGATGGCAACGGACCAGCTGACCAGTCCAGGACCAGAGGCGACCCCCCTCCACGCCTGCCCCCTTGCTGGAAAGCCACACCCACACCAAACTGTCCTGCGGGGCTCTATCCGAGGGACGAGAGGACAGGGGCGCTCACTTTCTGCATTTCAGGAACACAGGACGCCCAAACTAAAAGGTACGATTCTCTCTAACACAAAAGAAAACTGTTTGTACCTACATTCAAAAAGCTGTAAATTGGTTGCGGATGTTCCTATAATGTTTCTGCAACGAGTTTTAGAATATTTTAGGACTCAGTTATGACATTAAGATTGAATCTGGCACTGAACCATCTACAGATAAAGTAGCTGAATTACCAAATGCGGTTTGAGTGCTCGACAGCTACAAATTACGCCTGGGGGAAAACACAAGGCTGAACCGAAAAGTTACTCTCCACTGGGAAGGACACGGGACTCTCGCGCTTGTACAATCATTACTCCCCACGATTTTTATTTTTCCCCAGACATGTGTTAAGGGCATTTGGAAATCTCTGTCCTAGTCCTGTAATGTAACGTAACACTACATTGGTACACTACAAGACCCTCGAGGCATAAGGTCAAGGACAGAGCGAATCAGGTGGTCTTAAATAAAGAGACTACCCCGGATTATCCAGGTGGGCCAAGGTGCCCGGAGGGGAAGATATTCCGTGGAGAGGAGGGAGGCAGAAGGCCAGAACCGAAGAGTTGGTACCATGAGAAGGACTGAACAGGTCACGACTGGCTTTGAAGATGGAAGGAGATCCGTGAGCCAAGGAATGTGGGAAGCCTCTAGAAGCTGGAAAAGGACAAGGGGATGGCTTCTCTTCTAGAAGGAATCAGCCCTGCCAACCCCTTGATTTTAGCCCAAGGGACCCATTTCAGACCCCCAGAACCCTAAGATAAATACATTTCTGTATTATTTGGTAATTCATCTCAGAGGCTCTGTCGAAGCTGGTTGGCTGAAGGAACAGGTTCCAGAAGACCTTCCGTCAGCAGCGAACATTTCTGTCATCAGCTGGCCAGTTACCAGCCCTTAAATACGCAAAGCTATGAAAATAGGAAAGGGTCAGGACACTGTGACCACTAGAAAGCGGAAGAGAAGACCAAAAGTTTCAGCCGATCTGCAACTGACGGGCAGCCTTCCTCACAGTACATACATCTTCCAGATCAGTATCTTTCTTTGGACATTTACCTTGGGTCAAAGATCTTACAGCAAGTCTTTAAATACTTGTTGATACCCTCAGACAGCATAATTTTTCTTCAAATTCTTTAGTATAATCTTAGTAAAGGGGCAGAGTAAGTTTTCCAATAAAACACACCTCATACTTTATCCCAAGCAGTTTGAAGGCATCCAGGCTATTTTAGCCTGTTAGCGAAATGGATGTCTTCAAATACCTTGTGGACAACGCCTTAATTCAAGAGCATCAGGTCTCCCCTGCAGGACTCCACACCCCGCCCCCGCACTAAGGGGTGGCAAAGAGGGGGGACGGATTGTAGCTCAACAGGAAGCAGGTGCTAGGTGCGAGACCCGCACTGGGGCACTGAGTGTCCCCCCTCTGAGCACCTCCTCGCGGGGACTCTAGAAGCTACACGGCCACAGAGTGGCTGGGCTAGGACCAGGTGACCAACTTCAAGGCCCTTCCCAGCAAGGGATCCTATGAGTCTCTACCTTTGAACAAATAAGTCAAAGGAAACATACTTTACCTGGCCTCTGTTGTATAGAAAAATGTTCAGAACGAGCCGTTCTTTAAGCATGCCGTTAACCAAAGAAAGCTAGAGTTCACCAGGGAGCAGCGCACTCCTGTTTGAAAACAGGGGTTAACTGAAGAGAGCACGGACACTCGCCCTAACGATGCCTGTCCCTGCCCAGAGACCACACACGAATGAACTGTTCCTCAACCGCTTCTGGCCGAACAGACTTGCAAATGACGGATACAGACATCCAAGGTCACGAGCTGGGAGGGCGGTCAGCCCGGTCCACCGTGTGTAAGGTGTATGCGCTGTACGTCTCGTACAACACCGGCGCAGGAGAGAAAATTAATGCCTCACATCGGCAGCTCTCTCGTGGGGAAAACCGACACCAAACGCATCGTCGTGGCCCTCCCAGACTGTCTGCACAGCAAAGGCTTCACATCTGGGGCTCGGAGGTGGGGAGTGGGGTTCAGGAGAAAAAACACACGAGATGCAGATGTCACCCAGATTCTAGAAGGAGAAGCCAAGGCTTAGTCTGTGCCCCGAAATGACTGGACAACGGACCCGCTTCTGCGCACACACACTGCCCTCCCTTCACGGTGAGGCACAGGCCTGACACGAAACAAGCGAGCCCTCCCCAGCCTCCTGCTGCAGAGGCCACGTTGGAAGAGAGGTAATTCCTACAGCCAACATGATGGGGACGGCGGGGATGCCCTTTACCTGCCTGTCAGCCGTCCTGCCCAAATGCCCATTTTAGATCACGCATCAGAACGTCCTGCCATTTCCTTGCTGGCGGTCAAGTTACCCCCACTCCACCCGGCTTCCAGCTCCACCCCGACCCTCACCATGAGGCCACGTGCACACGGTCGCCCGCCCACGCTGCTTCTCCCTCTCCCAGGAGCCGGTCTCTGTACCAATTACTACCCCCCGGGGTGTGATCAAAGGACAAAAGGTAGAGAATATGTCTGCGATAACTGAACTGCACACCGCAGGAGTTTGCAGAAAGGGAACCAAAGCTTATACACAGAGAACAGAGAGAGGAGGTCCCACACGGAGACAAGATATGCAGCCCCGAAGTCTTTCTTTTCCGACAGAAAAGACAATTGAACACACACCACAAGCATCGCGAGGTTTAAGCAGACGCTTCTAACCAGGAGGCCAATGGGCCGTTCTCTGGAGCTCAGAGACCAAACACAACCCAAACGTAAGGAGCAGAGAAAACCGAAGGTCTGGATGAAGGCACCTGAATGCAAGTGCGGGGAAGGAGGAAGCTGAACAGTTCACAGATTTTCACGTAAAGAACTACAGAGTGACCGCAGCAGCTGGGATCCCAGCGTTTCCAGCTTGAGAGAGCCGCCTGCTTCAGGCCCAGCCCTGCCCCGGGGCTCTGGAGAGACCCGCTCCTGAAACCCCCTGTTGCCCAGAGTTCCCAAAGACCACCTTCTCAGTGAGGTCTGGCTGCCGCTTCCAAAAGGCTCACCATTACCAAGAGGAATTTAGCGATATTCAGCAAAATTACGAGTTTACCACGGCCCCAGCGATCCCTGAAGGAATCCATCCCCACAGACACACCATGAGGCTGTCTGATCCAGGGTTATCTGAAAGCGCAGGAGACAAAACCATCCAGTTTCCCGACAGGGCCGGAGGACCGTAAACCGCAGAACACCCATGACCCACACGACGGACGGAGCTCTGTGCGGCTGGACAGTCCAACGGGCAGGATCTCCAGGAAGTGCTGAGAGAAAAAGGGAGGCGGGGGAACCGTGTCTTGGTCTGTGACCTGCTTCCTAAGAAGGGAAGTAAGAATGCGTATGAATTTTTTTTTTTCAACGGGAGGAGAGTATTTAGGTGAGGACAGAGTCAGGGCGGAAAGGACCAAAATCTACGCTCCATACCTTGCTTGATCCGGTTGTGAGAGCATGTAAATATTTTATGTAATTACAAAACAAAGTTAAATTTTAAAAAAAGCTTTCTCTAAAAATACCAGGGGAAAAAAAAAAAAACAAAGGGAGTTAAATGCGCGCACGGCTGGCAGCAGAGCCCCAGAGAAAGAACAAGGCTGGCCAGCGGCCCATGCCTCCTGGTACGAGATGTCCAAGCGCCACAGAGAACACTAGAAGCATCTGAAATCTATGCTCACGAGTCACTGCTGGTGGCGAAGGGGCAGAGGCTGTACAAGGTGGGATCAGGGGCTCCCAGACAGGCAGCGGCTGCCCCGGGTTTGTGAGAAGGGACTGTTCCCAGGTCGGCCTGCGTGATCAGAAACTGTGGAGGAGCCCGCTGGGGGACCGCGAGGCAGCTCCGGTGTGACAGCACTCTACCTATCACCCCCAAGTCTCCGCAGAATGGGAAGAAAGAAAACACAGAAGATCTAGCAGTTCATTAAAACCGCCAAGTCCTGGGGCGCCTGGGGGGCTCAGTGGGTTAAACCTCTGCCTTCGGCTCAGGTCGTGATCTCAGGGTCCTGGGATCGAGCCCCGCATCGGGCTCTCTGCTCAGCGGGGAGCCTGCTTCCCCTCTCTCTGCCTGCCTCTCTGCCTGCTTGAGATCTCTGTCAAATAAATAGATTAAAAAAAAAAAATCTTAAAAAAAAAAAAAAAAAAAGCCAAGTCCTGAAATCGACTCACAAGGACCCAGGGAATGTCAGGGCATGCCTCACCTCTGCACTCCCAGCTCTGGCCCTAAAACGAAGACTCAGCGGCCGTCAGCAGCCCGAGCATATTGACTAGGGTCTTAGAAAACCTTTTCTCACTAAAAAGAAGCAAGGCTCCTTGGAGAAAGGGCGGACTCCAGGGCCAAGGCTGGAAATGAGTCTGGAACACGTTAACAGCAGAAACTCACAAAGACTCTTACAACTCAGAGGCCAACTAAACGGCAAGACGGAACCACAGGCAGGTCGGCAAGGACTGCACCAGCCACCGACTGAAACAAAGCAGATGGTGGGCGCCTGGGTGGCTCAGAGGGTTAAAGCCTCTGCCTTCGGCTCAGGTCATGATCCCAGGGTCCTGGGATCGAGCCCGACATCGGGCTCTCTGCTCAGCAGGGAGCCTGCTTCCTCCTCTCTCTGCCTGCCTCTCTGCCTGCTTGTGATCTCTGTCTGTCAAATAAATAAATAAAATCTTAAAAAAAAAAAAAAAGCAGGTGGGTTTACATCCTTAAATTCATAATGATACTTAAAAAAAAAACAAAAGGGAAATGATCACCACTGGAGGACACTCCCTGTGAGTGCGTGAACCCACACAACCCAGGCCACTGGACGAGCAAGCAACACACGCACACACCATTGCTTAAAAGGTTCTATTTATTTGAGAGGGAGAGAGAGAGCACAAGCAGGGGGAGCGGCAGAGGGAGGGGGAGGAGCAGGCTCCCCGCAGAGCAGGGAGCCCAATGTGGGGCTTGATCCCAGGACCCTGGGCAGCCGTTAAACCGACTGAGCCACCCAGGTGCCCCCCACACACACACACACTTTCTACAGACACATTTCCACTAACAAGTGAAGACGAAATGGTAACACTGGAATCCCGCCAGTCTGTGCCCCACAGGGCATGAGCCACAGAAAGGCCGCTCCCATCAGAGAGACCCCAGTGGGGCCAGCATGCCACTGGTGGAGAAGACCATCTTGCCAAAAACATTCAACCTGAACCTGACCCAGCCTCTGGCTCCGAGGACCATCTTCCAGGAGACACAGAACCCCGAGGACAGAGGGCACTCCAGGACACAGCTGGCCAAGCGGGGGGGAAGGAGCATGGAAGGCCACAGGACCGAGCCCAAGCTCTTCTGTAAACCGCCCGGAACAAAGGGGAGATGGAGGGAAACCCGAGATTTGAAGCCAGACAGAGAGCACGAGCTCCAAACCTTATTTGGACACCAATTAATTCAAAGAGCTTAAAAGAAAAAGACGTTGAAGACACTCTGAAAATGTAAACGCTGAGTATTTGATATTAGGGAAAATTTTTTTAGATGTGAAAAAGGCTTTACAGTTATGCTTTTAAGAGTCCTGATCTCTTAGCAATACGCCGTCTTGAGGGACACACACTGTCTCAGCTTGGGCTGCCAGGATGAAAGACCGTGACGGGGTGGCTTCACCAACACCGACCTGTCCCCCCAATTCCGGAAGCCGGAAGTCCAAGGTCAAGATGCCGGCAGTTCAGTTCCTCCTGGTTTGGAGGAGGGAAGGAGCGCTCTCTTCCTCCTCGAGCGGGAGGCCCCTGGCTCCATCCTTGGGGCCCAGCCTTCGTCCTCTTCCAGCCCGCTCCCCCCCCCCGAACACCCCAGCTCCAAACTGTCACCCTGGCCTTCAGGGCTCCAGCACACGAGAGGGGAGACAACGCTTCACCCCATAACACACGCACGTGCAGGTACGTGACGTCACGCTCGGGGTCTGCTTTGGAAGAACACAGGGTTGGTGGGAACAGGCGGACAGGGGCAGGACTGGCCAATCCTCCCAACTGCTGGAGTCGGGGGACAGGTTTGTGGGGTTTCATTATACTACTCTACTTTGCACACATCTGCCAACTTTCCATCATAAAAAGTGTGAAACGCTCCAACTCTCCCACCTCCCTTATCCTTTTCTTTCTTCCACAGCACTAATCACTGATTGCATAATTTGCTATTTTTGCCCATCGTGTCCCTCCTCCCAGTGGACTGGAAGCTCCACGAGGGCTGGGGTCTTTGCTAGCAGAGGTGACCCAAACCCTGACAACAGTACGGGGCCCGGAAGCACAGTGTGCACCTGCTGACCGGGGAGCCTGGCCCGACCCCTTCGCAGTCTACAGCAGCCAGCACTGGGCCCCAGAGCTCGGACACCCTGCGGCGGCGGTGCCAGCACCGCTGGCTGTCAGATGATGGTCTCGGGATACAAATGCATCTTAGAACGGGTAAGACCACACTGGAGACCTCCAGCACGGCTGACTGACTCAGTGCTTCAACTGCTGAACCAAAGGAAGCGAGACTTCTATTTTACTTAATTCTGCGGCAAAGGCTTTTTCTGAGGGGTAATTTTAGGGACAAGTGCCCCTTCCTTCCACGTGGACAGATAGTGTCTGCCTCCCCAGCTGCTCGGTGAAGCTGTGGCAGAGAAGTCGGGCACCTGGCTGCGGGTCCTCCCTGCGCCGTCACACAACGAGGGCTCGGGCACAGCGGAGCCGGCCTTCGGGGCTTCTGCTTCAAAATGACCCAACGGCCCACTCTGTTGTCCACCTCCGTGCTTGCAAACTTACTAACTGACCCAGCTGGTCTAAAAGTGCCCATGAATGGTGCACGGTGAGGTAATAAAAATTACTACCCCAACGGGGTATCGTTAGTGCCAAGGCTCTACCTAAAATCTTAGCTCTAAAATATATCCAACTGCTTCCAAGTGCTAAACAGATCTGCTAAAAACAAGAAAACTTTCCAAACATACAACAGTTCCCAGTGAGACGAGGTCTAAATCTGTTGTCAGTTTCTTCGCAATTTCTCTACTCACTTTTTTTTTTTTTTTTAGTTTTGCAAACAAGGGCCTAAAATAATATGAAGGAACAAAACATTACGGAACATAAGCCCAAAAAGCCAAATAAAGGCATTTGTTTCCCAAGGGGAAAATATTCAAGGAAGGTGAGACTACAAAAAATGTTCGCTATTTCTAAGAGATCATCCCACCTTGGGTCAACATCTAGAGCCCCAGGTCCCGGACGCCCAGAAATCATTCCCGTGGCCAAGAGTTGACGAGGACAAACCTCTAACGACAGAAGCAGTGATATAAAACCAGAGTAGCCCAATGGATGCTGGCTGCTACACAGCAGGACACCAAGGCAGACACCACGATGTAGGGAAGGAACGCGGTCCCAGAACGACTTGTCCACGCCTGAGCCCGAGAGCCTGTGGATGGGATCTCCTTTGGAAAAAGGATCTTTATAACTGTAATGAAGTTCAGAATCTCAAATGAGATCACCCAGATCATCTGGGTGGGCCCTAAATCCAGTGACCAGTGTTGTGATGAGGGACAGGAAAGCAAATGCAGAGACAGTAGCCACGTGAGGACAAGGCAGAGACTGGATCCAACGACAGCCGGAGCTGGAAGAGGCAGGATGGACCCTCCCCTGGAGCCGCAGGAGGGAGCGCACAACCTACCAACACCTTCACTTCCAACTTCTGGTCCCCAGACCCCTGAGAGAATGTATTTCCCTTGCTTGAAGCCAGCAAGTTTCTGATAATGTGTGACAACAGTGCTGGGAAACTAATGCATATGGTGTAAAATACAAAAATAGAAAGCACCTTTTTTCCTACTGCTACTCCAGTTCATGTTTTAGACATGCTTTCGGTCACACCTCTTGAATGTCCAAGAAACACGGCTGAACACATAGTTAAGAAGGGGTCCCGCCAGCAATAAACACGTAAGAACTTCACTGATCATCAGGTAAATGCCCCGCAGACAACTACAACCACCTTGGGCTGGACGAAGACTCCAGCGAGAACATTGAAAGCACAATCCATGAGGAAAAAAGTGTAACTAGACTTCTTCAAAATTAAAAATGTACTTCAGGGGCGCCTGGGTGGCTCAGTGGGTTAAGCCTCTGCGTTCGGCTCAGGTCATGATCTCAGGGTCCTGGGATCGAGCCCTGCATCGGGCTCTCTGCTCGGCAGGGAGCCTGCTTCCTCCTCTCTCCCTGCCTACCTCTCTGCCTACTTGTGATCTCTGTCTGTCAAATAAATAAATAAAATCTTTTTTTAAAAAAATGTACTTCAAAAGACAGCACTAAGAAAAAACACAGTCAAAAGTTAGGAAAGAGTATTCACAAATAAATTACAGATCTGAAAAAGGACATGTATCAGCAAATTTCATCAACTCTTATAATTCAGTGATAACGTAATTTAAAAATGGGCAAAATATCTGAGTAAACATTTCACTCAAGAAGATGTACAAATGGCTTGTAAGAATAGGCAAAAAGGCTCAACTTCACTAGTCGTGAGGGAAATGCAAACTGAAACCCCAACCAGACAGCACTTCAGGTCCACTCAGAGAGCTAATAAAAGACAGACAAGCGTGTGTCCGCAGGAACACGGAGCCACCGGAACCCTCAACCAGCGCTGGTGGGATCTGAGACGGTACAGACTCGGGGACTATTAGCAATTTCTTAACAAGTCAGACATCAGCTTGTCACCCAACATAGCAATTCCGCTCCTGCGGTCTCCGCATGAAGAATGGGAACAGGAGCCCACACTCGGGCGTGCAAGTGCTCCCGGCAGCTCTCCTCACAGCAGCCACAGAGCGCCGACAACCCACACGCCCCTCACCTGGCGAAGAGATAAACAAGACGGGGTCCACCCGCACGGCGGACCACCCAGAGATGAGAGGAGGACACATCAAGGGATGGCACGACCTCCACAGAGGAGGCCGCTGGGTGAGGAAAGCCAGCCACGAGACTGCACGCCACGTGATCTCATGTCTAGAAACGTCGAGAGAACACCACTGTGGGGAGACAGAAAGCAGAGAGAGGTTGCCCACGCCCGGGGGAGAAGTCGGGATCACCTACTAAGGAGCACAAGGGAACCCGATGGGTGTTGGAGATGGACCACGGTGCCGGTGCCGGGGGCACAGCTCTGGGGCCGGATGGTGGAGGAACCTTCCAGCAGGCAGATGAAAGCTCCATGAAGCCACGAAAGAACAAGTCTGTGTGCGAGTGGGGCTCGGAACGCACCTCTTCCCGGGGTGACTGGGAAGCAGCCGGCAATATTCCAATTGCTCTGACCTTCTGACCCTGCAAGTCCACTGCCGGATTCCATTCTTTATTTTAGAAATCTGCTTCTCCTTTACTTACGCATTTTTAGGGTTGAGGCTGGTCTGGAACCCTACAGAGCTCCTCTTTCAAGGCTTCACGCAATTGCCGGCTGGGCAGTCCTTCGATCCTACCTGCTCCCCTCAGAGGCCGAATCCGTGACCCAAGAAGGCTTTGGTTTGTAGTAAAGAACTGTAGTTCTTTGACTTATAGTAAAGAAAGCATATCTGAACCAGTTCTGAAGGACCAGTGCAGGGAAGACGGTCCCTAGCACAGCAGTGAGCCTCCTCTCTCTTCCGCTGGATTAACCTGGACGCCCGGGGTCCGAAGCCTGTGGAGAAGGTCTGCAGCAGTGCAAACACTGGAGCAGGCTCCCCACAACAAGTCTGGGTGATCAGGGCTCAGGCTCTCCAAGCACGTCCCACAAAGCCGTCCTAGCTCAACAGGACCCGCATTTCAAGAACATACCTCTTCGCGGTCAAAAGCCTCTAACTCACGGACGCCTCAGAGACAGCACCGTGTTCCTAGAGAGACGCTCACTCATTTATCTATTCTATTTATTCAGTGGATATTTACTGAGCTCCTACTGTGTGCCCAGCTCGGCTACAGGAGCCAGGAGGCCAGCAGTGACCAGCAGACTCCGGACCCTCACCCTGTGGCTCGCAGGCAGCCTGGGTCGGGGTGGAGGAAAGACAATGAGCGAAGGAAAATAAAATGTTTCTGTCGGAGGTGCGGAGCCAAGAAGACCGAATCAAGTCAACAGTAAGCCCGACAGTGAGCGGGGTGTGGGAGGTGGTCCAGGAGCAGCTCCCGGAGCGGGGGGAGGCAGTGAGGGGTCAGAAGGGCAGTGTGGGCGGCAAGGAAGCCACGGGGCTGGTGGGGTGAGGCCCGGGCCGGGCCCATGGGAAGGTCTGCGAGGGTTATGCTCGGAAGGCGGCTAGCCCTGGAAGGGTCCCAGGAGGAAAGCGTGCCTCTGAGGACCCCCGGAGGGATCACCCCCCGCCCCACGAAGAACTCGCCTCAAGGGGCTGGCATGAAACCAGGGAGGCCACCGGAGGCTGCGGGAGCACACCCAGGGCGAGGCGAAGGCGGCCTGCGTTTGGGGGAGCAACGGTAAAGGTGGGGAGAAGTGGCTGACTTCTGGATAAGCATCAAAGATAAATGATAGGACAGACTGACCGCCAGTTGTGAAGAAAAGGAGAAGTCAAGAATGACCCCAAGGGCATCCGTTTTTACTTAGAGCCCAAATACCCTGTGAGTCCGAACCACTGGGGAAGGCACATTAAGTCAGGCGGAGACCAGTTCCCAGCAGACCGGATGGGGACGGGGGCAGGAGAGCCGCGGGGCCGGCTCCGAGGCCTGCAGAGCGAGGGGGCTGCCTGACAAGGGCCAGACCAAGGTCCGCGGCTCCCAGGCCCAGGCAGCAGCGGGGGACTGGCGCGGACCCTGAGACACACACACACGTGACACCACGCGATCGCCATGAAGAGAGTCCTCACGACTGGCAAAAAGCTTTGTTAGACGACAAGTTCTTCGGTCAGTCATTCGCACTCCCACCAGAGCCCGACCCCTCGGCCCTCCCCGTCTCTCTGTGTGGGCCCCCCACCTTGTCGTCCATTCCCTCCCAGGCAAAGACTGGCTCTGGGAGGCCTGCCGTGCTTGGTAATGCCTGGCATTCATCCGGACTTAAAAAACGGAAATCAGACCCGAGTCTCACCTGCACACACCAAATTTACTAGGAACACTTCTGAGGCACATGTTGTAAATCGGGCCTGTAAGCCGAAGTTCAAAGGGAAAAGGAACGTTTTTCTCCTACATCATCAGCGCACGTCCGCCCTGGAGCTGGGTTCGCCTACTCGGAATGCGGGCACCACAGCAAACCCACAGACTCCACGGGCGCTCCGAACCGATGAGGAGAACGGCGATGCTGGAGATGCACCAGGCCCCACTTGAGGTGTGCAGTTTCAGTACTCGATCCTGCTACCTCCCTTCCAAGGACACGACTGTGTCACAGAACAGAGGGTTGCTATGATAAAAGAAAGTACCACACAAAAAAAAGTCCAATCAGACTCCCAAGCTAGCGAAGTTGTGCAGTGTCCAACAGGTGCAACCATCCCATCAGTATGTCACTGCAGTTATCTGAGAATGAAAAACGTTTCTTCTAGGGCACCTGGGTGGCTCAGCCGGTTAAGAGGCTGCCTTCGGCTCAGGTCATGATCCCAGGGTCCTCGGATCAAGCCCTGCATCGGGCTCCCCGCTCAGCGGAGAACCCGCTTCTCCCTCTACCCCTGCCTGCTGTTCTACCTACTTGTGCTCTCTCTCTGTCAAATAAATAAATAAAATCTTAAAAAGAAAAATGTTTCTTCTAACTTATGCACATGATTTTTCTCAAATAGCTGTTACAACATGATGCTCCTTTAATAAAATGATTGGAAGCTAACTATTTAATAGATGGAGCTATTACGTATTCTTCTTAACCTAAGCATGTCATGAAAAAGTCACTGAGACACCTAAAGCCCTGCGAACAGTCTAGGAACAGCCTAGGAACCACTCCTCAGCGGTCAGGCTAACGGTTTGCATGGTGATTCCTTTTCTGGGAGCTTTCCCCAAGTTCATTCTTCCAACTCTGTGTGGACCCCGAGACCGGTACTATGGCCATCTCTATCTCATGTGGACGAGACCATGAAGTGCCTGAGGTCCCCCACAAAAGACCTCTCGTTTCAAGCAGACACAGGCACAAACAACACACCGAGCCGGGCAAGGACATTCGGTGGCACCGTCAGTCATGGAACGAGTGAGGTTTCTGAGGACGAATGTTCCTCCCACGTCTCAGCTGTTGGTCGCTGCTGGTGTGAGAGCGGGCCAGCTCTGCACTGCTGCACATCGATCAGAACAAAAGACATTTGAAGCGACTTCTCTGGGACTCCAGAGGCAGTGGTCGAATCACAAGCACCACACCTTCAGGGTAGGCGGAATAGCAACCACCCGCACATTTAATAAAAACTTTACCCTAAGGCGGAAAAATCAAACTCCAACCAGGTACAAAGCATCCCATATCTGCTCATTTTTGTTGCCTTTTTCCCTCCTACAAAATTCATAGTGGCAGATGTGAAACCCCAAACCAGAGATCCGGAAGAAGAAACAGCGCAGTCCGGGAAGGGATGGTGAGATCGGACCGTCTGCACGGGGCACTGCGGCGCCTCGAACACCATAAATCCTGTGTGGACGGCACGTGCTCTTCTCAGCGCGATGCGCACGGTCAGCAAAGAGATGCCACAGATCAGCGGAACTACAGTAACTCTGTCTGCCAGAGGAGAGAGCTGGAAAAGGAACGGGTCTTCCCCAACATTCCCTTGGAATAGAAACCTGTCCCCATCCTAAAGCAGAGAACGCACCCAGCGCTGCGGATAACAAAATAATCTACACCGACACCTAAATTCGGATCACGTAAACCGCAGGGTCTCTTCTCGGTTGCACGGCGCGTTCTGCACAATGAAGACGTCACAGGCCGGTACTCAGGATGCCAAGTAGGGGATCCGCCACGGGCCGTCAGCGCACAGTCCGTCCGGAGCCGTGGCGCAGGCTCTCTGGTACTTACTGGCCTCAGGAGTCTTGGTCGAAGCGCAACCCCCGCTGAGGCGGTCCGTGAAGGGGCGGCAGATTCGGAATCTCTAAATGGCGGGGTGAAGGCCAGTAAGACATCCAGGGAGCTTCAGAATACTGTTAAGATCACTCAGCAGGCTCTCACGTAGTCATGGGCTCTGGCGACCCCAGTCTCCGGAGACGTTCCCCTCTGTTCACAGCGACACACACGTAAACGGCTCCTACGCTTCCGTGAGGCAGACACGATCTCCTCAGAAAGGTCCACTCCGCGTGTCCCACGTTCTCGGAGAAAACTCCAGCCCGGCACAAACTTCGCTCTCACCTAGAAGGGAAGGACTCCGACGTGATGGGGCCACCGAGGCCGGCCGGTGTCCCAGGAGAGGAGGCAGCCAGACCAGGAACACAGAGATGTTGCAACTAGGAGACCAGGTACCGAGTATCAAATCAAAACTTAAGAGGAAGAAGGAGCCTCCTTCCCACTGCGCTCGTCTCCACGGCTCAGACCCGCTCCTCCCTTCACATGACCACGGGCCCGACCGAATGGAGCAGACACAGAAGGCCTGAGGCAAAACCAGGACAAGTGCCCCAAAGCTGCAGCCCCAAGCCCGGAAACCCCCAAACATAACTCAAGTGTGAGCTGGGAAGCTCACGAACCCGTCCCATGTGGACGCTCTTTCTTACTCCCCAGCTAACTCCATCTGAAAGTTCCCGAAGCCCCTTTCTTCCCCCGGACCCAGCGAGGCGGAGGTCGTGAGCCTTCACGACAGACGCGGGGAGACCACACGACATGGGCTCCAGTGCTGTACACACGGGGCCCCCACGACCGGAACTCTGGTAAATCGGGGGAAAGGACGCCGCGTCCCTGGCTGGCCGTCACGCCTGCGGGCATGAATGCAGAGGGTAAACCCGTGTGTCCATCAGCGTCCACAAGGACGACAATTCACACGCCCGGTCCTGAGACTTAAGAACTTGTCCTCCGAAGCGCACTTGCAGAAAGTCCGCAGAAACTGTCCAAGCTCGGGGTGTGAGACGTAGTTAGACCAGCCACGGGGCGCCGGGGAGGCACCTGCAGGCCCTGGCACCTAACAGGAAGACCACCCAGGCGCGGACCCTGTTCCCGGAGGCCCTGGAAAGCACCTGGCGCCTGCAGGGTCTTGGGACCAGCCCTACACGGACCGTCCTCTGGGGCCGAGGGCAGAGCGAGGTGCGGCGTCCTAGGTAGACAGTCAGTGCACAAACACGGGCGGGGACGGCTGTCCCCGAACGACGGCAGGGTCCGGACTTAGCGGAGACACAGCCCCGGTCCCTAAGGAGGTTTCTCACCTGGAGGGGAACCCACGAACCTAAACCTCAAACAGCTTCTCAGGGCTCCGACGGGGGAGCAGGAGAAGGGCGCCCGCCGGTCGGACCCCGGACACCGCAAGGAAGACACACACAGCAGCGAGCCCAGAGCCCCCGCGCGGTGGGCTCCCGCTTGTCCTCGTGGACGCGGCGCCTCCTCGCACAGCCGCGAGCGCACGGGGCAGCAGCGCACGGGGCACCGGCAAGGGGCTACGATCCCAACAGCCGGAAACTCCGGTCTGCGGGACGCCAGACCTCGCCGGCCGCCGGCGCGACGCTAGCGTCTGACCGCTCAGAAGTCCCGGCGCGCCCAGGACCGCCCGCCAGCCCCGACGCGGGGGCACCGGCCCGGCCGTGCAGAGCGGGGCGTTCGGGGCGCCGGGGGCGCAGCCTCGTCCGCGGGGACCGGCGCGCGGCTCCCCCCGCAGCTGTCACGCCCGTGGCCGCGCAACGTCGCGCGGCTCCGACCCCTACCCGCGGGCGCCCGCAGCCCTCGCGCTCCCCCGAGCACTTTCCGGGGGACACGGACGCGCCCGCGGACTCGGTCCCTGCGCCCGCCGCCCCGAGGGCAGCCGCCCCGCCCGCGAGCGCGTGCCGGCGGGGTCGGAGGTCGGGGCGGCGCGCGCAGGGCCCCGCCGCAGCCGCCGCCCGGGCCACACCTCCGTTCCGGGAAGCGGCCGGGCCAGGAGCGCTCGGGGAGGGGCGGGGGAGGGGCCGGGTCGCGCAACGGCCGCCGCCCCCTCCCGCGCCCGCGGCACTCACAGGTGACGATGGGCTTGTTCTCCATGGTGTAGATCACCGGCGGCTGCGGCTCCTCAGGGGCGTCCATGGGCGTCCGCCGTCACCGGCCCGGCCCCCCGCGCCCCATGGGCAGCCCCGAGGCCGCGCCGGGCCAGCCCGAGCCTGAGCGGCGCCGCGACAGGGAGGCCCGCCCGGCCGCGCGAGGCAGCTCCGGAGCCGGCCGCCCGCCGCCGCCGCCCGCCGGCCGCACCACTTCCGGCCCCGGCACAGCCGCGCTACCGCTTCCGGGGCGCGCGGCTTAAAGGGGAGGCCTCCGGGCGGCGCGCCGGCGCTGTCCTCCGACGGAAACACGGGGCCGGGGGCGGGGCCGGGGGCGGGGCCGGGGGCGGGGCCGGGGGCGGGGCGGGACCGGGGGAGGCAGGCGGGGCTCGCGCGTGGACCTGGGAGCGGAGGTCCCGCGCGGACCGTGGAGAGGGCTGCGGCCCGGAAGTCCGAGGGGATGTCTCCACCCGCCACAGCACCTGGCCACCCGGTGCGCGGCTGCTGCCCACCATGCAGATCCCCCGAGACTCGGGGTCCGGGCTGCCAGGCGGCAGCCGCCCCGGTCACTGGCAGCACACAGACAGGGGCGCGACCCCGGGGTGCGGGTGGGGTCACCCACCGCACGTGGACACGGGGATGGCCGCGGGGGTCACCGACAGCACCCCGGAGGACCCCTGGACACTGGTGTGGCCCTGAGAAGCACTCACGACAGGGGGACCCTGGGACCAACCTGGGGTCTCTAAGAAGGGGCACATGGACAGTGGCCTGGCAGTGGCTCACCTCGTGGGTTCCTTCGCCCAGAACGTAGCTTTCGGCAGGTTCTCCAGACTCCGAGCGCCGCAGGGGAAGCCGTTGGGGTTCCAGCATGATTCCCGCCGCCGGGAGGGAGGAGCAGCTACTCCCGCCAGACGGCCGGCCTGCGGTCTTCTTGTTACACGGGTTTAGTTGGAATGTTGCTGCCAGAGAGTACAGCAAGATTACTGACCTTCGGCTGCAAACAAAGATCCCACAGCGCCTCAGATCCTCCTCCAGGCTCCCCGGCCCTCCCCAACCCTCCCAGAGGGTTGGAACTACTGCCTCCTTCTGAATGTCCATATCAGGGTGCGGCACTCGTGTTAGCACTAGTTCCGTGTGTCAGGGACATCTGCTGAATGCTTGAACTGTGGGACTGTGCCTTGACTTGGTCCTGAGCCCTCCCCCAGACCCACCCACAGGGACCTTCCCCGCAGGGAATAGGCGTGTTGTGGGAATGCCACAAAATCGAGCCCCACTTTAATGCATGTAAGTTCCCTGTGTAAGGAAAGTCGTTTTGGGGTAACATCTGCAGATGAAGTAAAGTGACCGTACGTGTGAAATAGTTGGAACAGAGCTGCTGAGTGTGTGTTCATCGCACAGCACGTGCCCTGCAGCCGGGTGAGGACGTGAAGAGCGGCATTTCCAACGGCTGGAGGCTGTGAGGCACAGCCGGAGAAGGAACCAAGGAGGGGTGCAGAGCCAGAGTCGGCCTGGGGGTTCCCTGTAAGTCCTTGGCCTCGGCTGGGCTCAGCAGGTGTAGAATGAGACTCCATGGGGCTTACCAGAAAGTGACTGTGACAGAGTCAAGCGTAGCACAAAGACTAGAGGTTGAGCAGGGCTGGTGGAAAGATCTCACTGATGCCTCACTAACTCCCAGGACATTCTGCTGAGGCCCTAGATGGAGGACCGTGTGCCCGGGGGTCTGCCCACTTTATCCGTGAAGGCCGGGAGGAATATTTTCGGCTTTGCAGGTCATATACAGTTTCAGTCTTAGATTTTTCTTTGGGACTTTTAGAAAAACAATTATTTAAAAATATAAAAACCACCCTTAGCTCAAGGGCCACATGAAAACAGGGTATGGCCCTGATGTGGCCAGGAGCCATACATAGGTTGCCAACCCCTGCCCTAAAATAGGGCCGATGCTACACCAATCTTAAAACAGGGCAAGGCAAAGCCTTGACAAGATGTGCAAGACAGACAGCACTCAGATTTGATTCTTGACAAGCTGGTGGACACTTTGGACATTCCTCAGATCCAACCTAACAAAAAGCCTAAAACTAAGCCTACACAAAGTCAAGGTGATAAAGATAGTAATTGAACTGCCAGCAAGAACAGAAGTCCAGACTCTTCTGTAGAAGATGATCCATGGTCTCTAAGACTCGTGATTCACCAATGCCCATGTATGCTAAAAAATTACTACACCTCGAAACCAGAAAGTGTAAACCATAATCAAGAAACAAAGCCGTCAGTAGAAACCAGACTCTGGATGGCCCAGATATTGTCTTCACAGAGTAAGACTATAAAGGTCCCACAGTAAACTCAAAGAATTAAGGAGAAGTACGCGCCTAATGAATAAAGGCGGGGACACACAGCAGAGTAAGAGAAGTATAAAAATAATCGAATGGAACATCTAGAACTGAAAAGCATGGTTACTGAAATGAGAATTTCACCCCATCGGCTTAACAGCAGGTTGGAAATGGCAGAGAGCATCAGTGACCTTGAAGAGAAATCAATACAAATGATTCTATCAGAAAAAGAGGAAGAAGACTGAAGAAAGATGAACAGAGCCTTAGAGACCTATAGGATGATAGAAAGTGGTCTAACACACGTGTAATGGGAGTCCTGGATGGCGGAGGCCATCGGAATGTGGCAGAAAACATGTTTGAAAGATTGATGGCCAAAAATCCACAAATTTGTTGAAAAACCTCAACTTATTGGTCAAGAAACTCAGCAGAGGGTACCTGGGTGGCTCAGTTGGTGAAGCATTTGTCTTCAGCTCAGGTCGTGATCCCAGGGTCCTGGCATTGAGGGCTCCCTGCTTAGGGGGCAGTCTGCTGCTCCCTCTCCCTCTGCCCCTCACCCACTCATGTGCACTCTCTCTGACTTAAATATATAAATAAAATCTTTTAAAAAAACAACTCAGCAGAACCTCTGTAGAACACATGCAAAGAAGCTTATATACAGGGATATCACCAACTGCCAACAACCTAAACAGGGTATCCTGAGAACAGGCAGCTTAGAAAGACAAGTTACCCCTGGGGAGCAATGGCAAAAATTTCCACTGAGTTCTCGTCAGTATCCGCAAGAGAACCAACGGTATAAACCTTTAAAGGGCTAGATTTGTAAAACTTAACCCAAAACTCTATGTCCCACAAACAAATTCTCTAAAAATGAGAGCAGATAAAGATGTCTGCAGGTAGAGGGCAAGACTGTGGCCAGCAGGCAGGCTACCACGAGGCGTGGGGAAGGATGTTCGTAGGAGTGAGAGGAATCGGAGCCAGGTGGACAATAGGAAGAGGGACTCTGGAAACGATCAACAAATATGTAAACACAAATTGTTATGCCTTTTTCTTCTTTCCATAATTCCCTTCAAAGACAACTGTTTAAAACCTACATAGTGATGTTGCGGGATGGGTTTGGAACGGATGTGGTCGTGAAAGCCACGGGGATGGGGCAGATGAAGGATCGTGCACCTGTGCCAGGCTGTTACACCTGCGAAGCGGGGGTGGGGGGGAGGGTTCAGGTGTGAGAGAGAAGTGGGAGAGGAGAAGGCTCCGGAATGAAGAGAGAAGACCAAAGTAACACAACACCAACTCAATGACATTCGACCGAAGAATGCTTGTGTTCAGTCCCAGAGCAAAACCACCAGGAAAAAAAAGTTCTTGGAAAGGATTTGCTAAGAAGGTGATAGAGAAAATAAAGTAGACTAATAGAAAATACTTGATTAATCCAAAAGAAGGCAGGAAAGGAACATCAGAAGAGTAAAGAGCAGACAGGACCATCCCACGTGGTCATCCCATAAGAGACTCAGCATCAGTAGACACCAGGGAAAGACAAAATAAGGTGACCGTGACCTATCACTTCATGTCTATTCAAGTTGCCAAAATAAACAAACACTTTTTAAATGTTCAGTCTTTTTTTTTTTTTTTTTTTTTTTGAAAGCGCGCATATGAGTGTCAGAGGGCAGGGCAGCAAGAGGGAGAGAGAGAAATCTCAAGCTGACTCCTTACTGAGCTCGGATCCCAACTCGGGGCTCGATCCAATGACCTGAGATCATGACCTGAGCCCAAGTCAGGAGTCGGACACTTAACCACCTGAGTCACCCAGGCACCTCCAAAATAAAAATGTTTTAAAACCTGCCAATACCAAGTGTAGACTCCCAGGGAAGACCTCCACACGCCAGCCTGTCCTCCCGGAGACATAGTTCAGAGACTCGGGGAACACAGAAACTAGGGAGTCTCCCTGATGACCACAGACACCATGTCCTGGCCACATGCCTGGCTCTGGTTTGGAAGAAGGCTTTTTTTTTTTTTCTTGTTTTCTTGTTTTACAGTTCTAGGAAGTACTTTTTTTTTTTTTTTTTTTAGGAAGTACTTTTTTGTAGTACAGTTGACACACAATGTTACATTACTTTCCAAGGTACAATATCACAATGTAACAATTCTGTCCTTAGGGCTGGGCTCCCCGCAGTGCAGCTACCACCAGTCACCACTCGGCTACACTGTGCCTTTATTCCCCAGAATTACTCCATAACCGAAGCACCTCCCACTCCCCTCCCCCCATTTTGCCCATCCCCCCCCACACCTCCTCCCTATGGAGAATAGTAGGGAGGTTCCTCAAAAAGTAAACATAGAATGACCATAGGATCTGATAATTCCACTAGGTATTTGCCCAAAGAAAATGAAAACACGAGTTTGAAAAGATATGTGCACCCCAACGTTTATTTTAGCAATATTTACAATAGGCGAGGTATGGAAGTTTCTTTTCTGGAGGGGAGGGAGGGAAGGCAGAAGCTCTCCTGCTCCACTGCAGCCAGCCTCCGGCTCCGGGGCTGTCAGGGAACTCTTCCTGGGCTCTTTTCCCTCGAGCAGACCTATCAGAACTTTTTGTCACATGGAAATTTAGAAAATGCTGGAATTCAGCACAAATACTGGTTTAGCAATTCCTTTTAATAATGGCAAACATGATGCTATTTCTATCAATCAATGTCTGTTCTTTCTCTAGAACTTTGTCTCCTGAGATAGCATTTGCTTTTTTTAAAGGTTGCTGGAACTTGTGCCCACATGGTCTTTCCTGGTAGCCCATTGCATCGTCTCTAAGCTCCAAAGAGCCTGTTCCATAATGTATGGGGATATTGGATGTGTAGTGGCTACGGGGAAGGTCCACAGCATTTGCTCTGTCCCACCACTCAGTCCCCTCCTCAGAGACGGGCCGAAGGAGCGGCCAGCTGGCAATGTTCATAGCAGGCTGATATGTAGTGGCCACAGATGGGAAATGACCAGATGTCCCCAATGGGTGACCAGTTAAATACACAGCCACCCCCATAGGACACCACACAGCAATCAGAAGGACCGCGCTGCTGGCAGGTGCATGTGGGTGGGCTCGAGAGAACGGGGCTGGATGGACAAATCCTGCCATAAAACGTCACATGCTCTGTGACTCTGTTACAGAACACTCTTGAAATGACAAAATCACAAAGCTGGAAAACACAGGTTCAGGAGAGGGTGTGGGGTAAGCAAGGAAAGGGGCTGAAGAATCCTGGTGGGCACGGATTGTGCTGTATCTGGGCTACGTGAATGTCACCATCCCCGTCGAGGCGGGCACTGGAGCTCGGCCACCTGTCACCTCTGGGGAGAAAAGAGGTAAAGGGCAACTTACAATTGCACTCAAAATAAAAGTTTAATTAAAAACCTAACTGATGGGGCGCCTGGGTGGCTCAATGGGTTAAGCCTCTGACTTTGGCTCAGGTCATGATCTCAAGGTCCCGGGACTGAGCCCTGCATCAGGCTCTCTGCTGAGCAGGGAGCCTGCTTCTCCCTCTCCCTCTCCTCTCTGCTCTCTTTCTCTCTCTCTCAAAGTAAAATAAATAAACATCTTTAAAAAACAAAACTCAACTGACTTTAAAAATACTAATACGCAAGTCTCCACAAAGAACCCACAGGGGAGCCGTGGGATGCTGTGAACAGTTCGCCGCATGCCCGCTCCTCTGTCGTGGGGCTTCGCGCACTGGCCGGGGTGAGGAGCTTCTCTTGGGGCCGGGCTGCGCTGGGCAGGCAGCCTGGTCCCCGCCGCTGGGTCACAGGTTTCTCTGCACACACCGAGCCGTCTAGGAATTAGATCCCTGGTTGGGCAAATAGTCCACCATCCACCAAAGAAAAGAAGATGTAGGAACAATTCTGCAGACGAAAAATCCACCTCGTGAGCAATCAAAGAAATGTCATGCAGACGTTTTTTCCTCCTAAACTAACAAACCCCTGGTGTCAGGGCGGGGGGTGGGGGAGGCCGAGGAAGGTGAGGGTAAAACCAACAGCCCAGCGCGCTGGATGCAGGGTAATAGACTCCCTGAGGCTACCTATAAAGCCTCGATCAGGGCCCACCCTTTGACCTTACAGTTGCCCTTCTGGCTCTCTTTAAGGAAACAGTCTCTCCCCAGCCCAGCGGGGATAAAACACCTGCTGTTACCATCCAGTTAACACAGGGCTCTGGGGGATGGTGGGTAAAAGGGCAGAGCTGGGGTGCACCCGGGCCCCCACCCCTCCTGGCCACAGCCGCATCGCTGGCATGAAGAACGCACTCCCCACGTCCGTGTGCGCGGAGACAGCACCCTCTTCCCAGGTTTGCCTCTGCATCATGTGACTCAGATAATTAGGATAATGAAGCCAGACCTGGAGCTGAGGATGACATTTCCGGACATTCTGCTCGGCGCTCCTGTTTAGCTCGGTTGCCTTCTCTCCTGACTTCCTGGCAGCCTGGCTTCCCGCTTTCTCCTTTCAAGCTGCGGTTATCCCCCAAGAGGCTTGTCTGGCACCTGTGTCCTGCTCAGTGGGGATGGGAGGCAGGGGCGGGGGGACCACCTTGCTGGAGACCCTCGTCATTCTGGCTGTTCTCACGCCCGGGGGCTATCCCCTGTGCTGGGGGCTGTGGCCTGGCTTAGCCAACACCTCCCGTGCCAGCCCCCGGCATGTCTAATGTCAGGCTGCGGGGGCAGGAGGGGCAGTGGGAGGCAAGTGCGGGTTCAGGGCTCGCCTCCAGAGGCACCAGAACCCGGTCGGAATCACTGGCACCGGCGGCGTCAGCTAGCCCAGATTTCTGCGTGTCTCTTCCCACTGGGCCCGCACAACGTAACACTGTCCAATCACAGGGGGGCACCCAGACCCTAGCAGACAGGTTGAGGGGCCCCAGACCATACGCCCACAGTTCAGTCTCATCCGTGGCAGCTGGATGGCCTGGTTGCTGGTAGGGGCCCCCCTCCAGGACCCGCTGGGGGCTCCGCGTTCCTGCCCTAGGCCGCGGACCTTCTCCGAGGCCCAGAGCAGGAAGTGCCAGGAAGTTGCCACCACCATCAGGCCCTCCCTCGAGTGGGTGGACAACGGCACAAACCTCCCTTTCTCAGAGCCCCCTGTGCACGGTTCTGGAGGGGCCCAGCGCCTCAGAGCCCAGAGAGACGGCAGGACCAGTGACAGCCACTGCCTCTCCACATCCTCCCCTTCCTCACCCTCCCTGCGCCCTCCCTCCTCTCTCTGGGGCTGCCCGCAAGTAAGCCACCGGCCCGGCCCCTGAGTGCCCCCAGGATGCAGCCAGTCGGTAGGACAAGGTCCCGCTCTACACACACCTGCCCCGCTACCACCCCGCGAGGGGCTCCCACGGCCACCCCCAGGTCTCAAACGGGGGCATCCATGGCCTGACTACCGAGAATCAATGATTCGTTTGCTTTTTGAAAAAATGTTTAATTTAAGATTCGATTTAATTAACATAGAGCGTATTTGAGTTTCAGAGGTGGAGTTCCGTGGTCCATCATGGCGTGCAGCACCCAGGGCCCGTTCCACTCTGTGCCCTCGCGCACACTCTAACTGCCCCAGATACTTGCCCGACTCGGAGGGTCACATGTGGACGCTTCATTGTGGATGTTGAGGACTTCATTGTTAGTAACAGAAAACCCAGCTTCTCCCCCTCGGCTTTTAAATGAATTTGGAGGACCGCATCCCTAAATGGCTGTGGTGTGCCCAGCCCAGTTCTGGTCGGCCCTAAGGCCTCCCTCCAGGGGATTGGCTGGCTGTCCCTGGCAGACTGGGCCAGAGCTCCAGATGGCTTTAGAACCAGCTGGACAATGTGTCCTGTGGGTGGGTGGCTCACCCTGGCCAGTTGCTCTCCCCGTGCCTCTTGTTCTTGGGCCCCGAGGGCTTCTTCCCAGAGGCCCAGCAGTCCCCGCAGACCCCGGAGCCCTCCCCGTGCCCTCCTGTTTCTTCCTTTGCAGAGATCTCTGCAGACCCACACAACCAGGGGAGAGGGCGAGGGGAAGGAGGCAGGACGATGTCCTGGTGATCCCAGCCCGAGCTCTTGTGACTTTCTGGCTTCGGGGTGCAGGAAGGAGCTCCTTGATTATTTAAGGGGCATTCCCATGTCCCATGGCGAGGGACATAGAGAGAAAGGCTGCCCTTGCTAATAGGAGGAACAGTCTAGTCCAAGGCAGAACCAGGACAAAAAGCAACAGTATTCAAGGCTGAACACTGATGAGTACTCGTGGGGGAGATGTTTCCAACCCAGCCACAGGGCACCTCTTCCCGGCAGGGGGACGCGAAGCAGCGTTGACTGTCCACTGAGCCCCCACAAGAGCCTCAGAGACTTTCCAAACTGAAAGAATAATCCAGCCACATCTTCCAATCGTAACGCAACAATACGAGAAATTGATACCAAAATAAGGACACCCAACAGCCTTTCTGCTTGGAATCCACAAATTTTCTCAACACCTCTTGGGTCAAAGGGCAACTATCGGCCAGAAGGTACAATTCACCAGGACCCAAGACAGTGGGAGCACAGTGCTGCGGGCCCCTGGCTCACGCCTTGTGGCAAACACGCAGCCTCGGATGCAAACATGCCAACGTATTTACAAGGGAGAGCAAAAAGCGAACACAGCACTGGCGTGGAAGGTTGGAAAACGAAACGCAAATCAATGGCAGGAGAGCAGACGTCACTCGTGGGGAGCCAGAGCCCGGGGACGCGTGGCCGGCGCGGCGGGAGCAGAGGACATGGGGAGAAGGTGCAAATACGCTGAGTGTAACCACAGAAATGAGGATGAGTGGCTGCAAGTGACTCATCTGTACTGATTTAATTTAAACAACTATTTGTTTAAAATAAATCTTAAAGTGGGATGAAATTTAATTTTCTAGGGAAAAAATGGAGTCCGGAAAATAAAGTCTAAACAGGTAATTTCCAAATCTTAGAGAAAGTTGTTAAAGCTCTTCCTCCCCCCAAAACAGCCCCTAACTCCGACGGCTTCCCAGGGAAAGTCCGCCCTCTCTAACCTACTCCCGAGCTGAGAAAAAGAGAGAGGGGGACCTGGGGGGCTCCATTGGTGAAGCGTCTGCCTTTGGCTCAGGTCATGATTTCAGGGTCCTGGGATCGAGCCCCGCATCAGGCTCCCCGCTCAGCAGGGAGCGTGCTTCTCCCTCCCTCTGCCTGCCTCTCTGCCTGCTTGTGTGCACGCTCTCTCTCTCTGTCTCAAATAAATAAAATATTTTTTTTTAAAAGAAAGAAAAAGAGGGAAAACATACAACTCTTTTACGTTAAGGAAGTAGAGTATTAAAGCAAAACCTGATAGAGACTGCACAGAGAAAGAAATCAAGCAACCAAAATAACTTACAAGTATCAGTACGAGAGTCTTGAACTATTAGCGAGTAGAACCCATCGGGATGTGAAGACCAGCATGTCAGCGGATGGACTCTGCTGCCAAAGCAAACAGGCGAGTTAATGTTAGACAGTCTGTTCATGCAGCGCATTGGGGAAGAGATCGAAGAGAAAACACTATAATCGTCTCTGTGAATTCAGAAAAGGCATTTGCCAAACTCAACAATCATTTCTGATTTTTAAAAAATGCTTAATGAAATGACAACGATGGGTTCTTCCTCAATACATCAACATATGTAACGTTATAGTCATATAAATATCAGCCCAGGGTCAGCTCCATGCTTAACACCGAGGCTCTGGAGTTACTCCCTTAAAGGCAGAAACAAGACAGAGATCTTTGCATCACCAAGGCTGGGGAGGTGGGTGGACAGAGGGAGAAGCAGGCTCCCTGCTGACCAAGGAGCCTGATGTGGGACTCGATCCCAGGACTCTGGGATCATGAACTGAGCCAAAGGCAGAGGCTTAACCAGCTGAGCCATCCAGGTGCCCAAAGCATCCATTTTAAATAAGCACAAGTAATAAGAGGATTTAACGGGTTACCTATAATATTAATATTACTCCACATTAATTAATTAGTACCCTTCATCTACGTCTACAGTGATTGATAGATAATGCACGTGTGTGTGTGTGTGTGTGTGTGTGTGTGCACGTGCACACAATTCAAAAGATATGGGGGAGAGGACCCCATAAAGACGACAACAAAAAGAGAAAATGCTGGGGCATACGTGTAGCAAGTAATATGTAAAACACGTATGGGGAGAACCTTCAAAGACCCCAAAGTCAGCTTGCCCAGGTGAAAACATGACCCATGCTCTGGGCTGGGTGTGGACGGTCAACTCCCCCACGCTGGATTCAAAGTTTAATGCAATCCTTATAATCATTACTATCAACAGGCTAAGTTTTCCTCTGCCTAGAATGGCTAATTTCAGAAATTATATTAGAAATAAAGAAAGTGTAGCCAGGAAAATTCTGGGAAGGAGGAGTCATGCTCACACTCTACAAGGCAGCTCTCACTGAGAGCTGAACAAGTTGGGGTCGTGTGGACAGTGTCCTGCCCGAAGGCCAGCGGAACGACATCATGAGTGACAAACAGACCTGAGTACATGTGGGAATTTAGCATGTGATCAGGTTGGCACTTCAAGTCGAAGGTGAACGGGGACCTAAATGAAAGTCTTTGGGAAGTATTAGGAAAGCCCAGAACGGAGACGTTGAATAAAGAAGTAGAAGTTTTTTTCTGTTCTTTCTCGACTGTTTTCAGGAGTAGGGCCACATTAGTTCAACAGGACAAGACCTTTCTGCCCATTTATCCCCACCACCGCCCAGGCTCCCTGCGTAGCAGGATGCTTCTGTTTCAGCACAGCGATGTACCCGCTGGATCGAGTAGTGTTTCCGTGTGCTTGCGGGTTTACACGTGTGTAGCTCGTTGAATCCCAGCTTATCCCCCACTTTACTGCTGTGGATCTCCTTATCAAACGGAATCGATGCTCATCTCATAGGGCTTTGGTGAGGCTTATCAGATATTTGAAAACAAGTCAACACAAAGACAGGCATTAAATACATTCTGTTGGGACAACTCGGTATCCAACTGGAAGAAGATCCCGTTAAATCCACGCTCCTAACTCTGCCCCAGGATACGGTCCAGGGAGATCAAACATTTGCATGTAGAAAGCAAAGCCATGAAATTATTAGAAGAAAATATGGTGAACTCCTTTTCCCCTGGAGTGGAGAAGGCCTTCCTATGATATGTCAAAATCCAGAGACCAAAGCATAAAAGAAGGACAAGTCTGACCATAAAAATAGAAACATATGCCAGGAGAAAAACATCATAAACAAAGTCAAAAAATAAACAGGTAAAAAAAAAGGGGGGAGTATACATCACAAAGAATGAAATCTTCGTAATAAACAATATATAAAGAGTTACTGCAAATCAAGAAGAAAAAAACCAACCCAATAAGAATAGGTAAAGACGTGAGCCCCCTACCTGTGACTTGAGGTCAGATGCCAATCACGATCAGCAGGTCCCAGGGTTTCCTCCACTTCCAACCACCCGCTACAAATCAGGGCTCCCAGGACCCCTCCTCTGGTCAGACTAATCTGCTAGAGCAACTCACAGATCTCAAGGAAACACATTTGTGGGTTCATCATATACTAAAGGATGTGATAAAGGGTGCAGGTGAATATCCAGATGGAGAGGTATATGGGGCGGGGCTGGGAGGGTCCTGAACACAGGAGCTTCTGTCCCGTGGAGTTGGGGTTCATCACCATCTCCGTGGGGACCTGTGCAAGTTGCGGTGTGCCGCCGCTGAGCGCATGCGTATCCCTGAGGGAGGGAGGAGTGGGACACCTGCAGACAGGCCGGATGTTGGGGCTTCTCCCTGTGTCCGGGGCTATCGGGTGAGTGTGTTAAGTACTCAGAGAAATGAAATGGGCTGTTGAATCCCTCCTGTCATTTGAGAAGGCTCCTGGGAAAGGGGTGACTGTTCTCATCGGAACTTTATGCGGAGATATCCGAACTAAATAAAACCAGCCGAGTCTGAGGGTCTTTACAATAAAGAGGTGCCTTCAGGACTTTCTTAAAATCAGGTAGGCCCTTTCCCTGGAGGTTGGGCCCCTGTGCCCTGGGGGACGAGGCCTGAGGCTTGGTAACCATGGGAAGGGCTGCAAGCTGAGTCTTCTCAGGCCACAGTCCCTTGCACTTGGGGGTCCTGGGCCGTGGAAGCCCCTCGACTCCCTTGCGAGCCTGTTTGCTCTGGCCTCGGTTCTGCCACTGGAGGTCCAGCCCTGCGGGGCGGGGTGGGGGGTGGTGGTGCTGTAGCATATTCCGGAGTCAGCCGGCAGACATCCCCACGTGGCCCTGGCCAGGGCCTCCCAGGGGCACAGGAAAGCCGGAGCACACATTCCCATCCCCCGAGAGCCCGCGCTGTTTGCAGGACCACGTGCAGGCCCGTGAGATGCAGGTGGCCGGCTCCGGGGCCAGACGGTGGCCGTGACCTTGTGAGCCTGCTGAGCCAGGTCGGAGTGGACTCCTGTCGCAGGAGAACACGACCCCCTACTCATCTGGGCCTCCGTTCCCAGAGTCTGCTGCGCGTTGCCCGGGCTGGACACCCAGACCCCGAGAGTGGGCGTGGCTGGGAGCGGAGGGAGGCCCCGCCCACCGGGAGGCCCCGCCCTCCCGGGGTCCAGGCTCTGCGCCAGGCACTGGGGTGCCCACAGCGAGCGCTTCTGCGCGGGTCCCAGCGACGTCCTGCGGGAGAGCAGACCCCGGGCAGCTGGGGCAGCCGGGGAGCCGGAGAGCGGGAGAACTCTCCTCCTGGGAGCTGTGGCCCCAAGTCCGCTCAGCGTCCCACACTCCGGGGCCTCTTGGGGTTGCAGGAGCCCAGTCCCGCGGTCCGAGCTGAGGCCGCTCGCGGGGAGCCCGCTGGAGAGCTGCAGGCAGGACGCGCCCCCGCGTGGGTTACTGATGAGCAGAAAATGGGCAAACAGAGACCTGGGCCTTCCCAGCCTCAGGATTCGTCCTGATGCCAAAGGCCCGGTGCAGACCCAGACTGCGACAAAGCCCCCCGCGCGGGGGAGGGGCAGACTGAAGGAGAAACTGACTCCAGGCCTCCCTGAGCCCTTCCAGAGAGATCTTGGGGATTGATCCTCCCAAGGCCGCTGAGGAGCTGGCAGGAGCCGTGGTCATGCATTTTTAAGTGTCCATTAGTTGGGGCCACCTTCTAAGTGGGTTATGTGGCCTTGGAGGCTCCGGCTGGGAGGCAGGAAGGCCCTGGGGTGGCGGGAGGTGGTTAGACCTCCACCGAGGATGGCCTCGGGGCCGGATCCCCAGGTCCCTGCCAAGAACAGGACACTCTGCTTGCCTCACTCTGATACGCAGTGTCCCCAAATGACTTCTCAGGCCCGGCTGGGGAGACTAGCCTGCACGTCTCCATGAGCTGCGCTCGTGGCCTGGTGCCCTTGGGCCCCTAAACGGGATTTGACCTGGGGCCCCAAATGAACTGATCTCACTCCCTACACACTTGTGAATCTTAATTCTGCAATTTTAAAGTAAATTTTTAAAGTAAATTCTGCAAATTTAAAGTAAAGTAAATTTTAAAGATGCTACCGGTTGCTTTGTCTTGGGGTCCTCAAGTTCCCCTTATTTTAACAGAATTTTAATTACAAGATGTTTCTCGGATGTGAACGAAAATGGCTTCAGCCGGTGAAGGGTTCCAGGCCCAACACTGACAGGTGTGCCCTCGGCCCTCTCTCAGAGCCTGTCGCTGGGGCCTGTGTCACCCCGCAGCCGCTGTACTGGAAGTCACGCCCAGGACCTGATTGTAAGCGTGAGGGTCTCCCGGTTCGCCCACGAGTAAGGGGTTTTGGGATGTGGGGACTCCAGGGCTAACAGAGACGGTCTTGGGAAAACTGGATGATTGTTCACCTTAATCGAAAGGGAAGCAGGAGCGCCTAGGTGGCTCAGTGGGTTAAGCCTCTGCCTTCAGCTCAGGTCATGATCTCAGGGTCCTGGGATTGAGCCCCACATCGGGCTCCCTGCTCAGTGGGAGCCGAGCCTGCTTCCTCCTCTCTCTCTGCCTGCCCCTCCTCCTGCTCATGCTCTCTCTCTCTCTCTCTGACAAATAAATAAATAAAACCTTAGGAAAAAAAAATCGAAAGGGAAGGAGAGCTGCAATGGGCAGGCATCCTGTGCTAAGGACAAGCCCTAATTAGAATCAAACGGGACCTGAGACTCAGGGTGGTGGTGAAGTTTACTAGACAAGCCTGAGGGTCTTGAACTCCACAGCCCCCCAACCTGGGGGCCAACAGGAGCAGCCTCCCTCCCCCCATAAAGGAAAGCATCCCCTCTTCCCTGGAGAGCCATAAAGACCTTCAGCTGGTCAGACGTCTCACGAGCCCCAATCCCACTGACCTCCAAGCTCACAGAACTGTTGGGAGGAGAGTCGGGCACAGGGTCCTGGGATTTTGGAGTGACGCTTCAGAGAGCTTAACAGCATGTGAAAGCAGCCCCTGTGTGCTCCTGGCTCCGGGTAGCTGCCACGGGCCTTGCCAGGGAGCAGCAAGTGCGATCGGAACCGGTGCTCCTGGGTGAGGTACGACAAAGCCACTGGGCTGCAGTTGGGCAGGAGTGTGTCATGTGAGGGCAGCGGGGCATCTGCGATCAAGCAGGGACAGGCTGGAGACCCACAGATGGAGGTCCACACCCTTCCATCGCCTGTGCTGCCCTCATGCCTGCCCCCAGCGCACACCTTGGCCTCATGGCGTGCCCGGCGCACCTGTCCGCAGAAAGAGCCTCACAGGTCTAATTCACAAGAGGCTCCACTTCATAGGGTGGTGCTAGCCACGGGTCCCCTGCGTTGTACCCCAGCCCAATCCACGTGTGTCCCCAGAGGGCCCTGGGGCCTGTGGGCAGGGCTGGAGGGGACGGATATGGGGGAGAGCCGCGTGCGTGGTTTGGCTTACTGGTCATGTGTCTGGAAGCAGCAACACTGGAAGACTTTGGGGGAAAGGAGTGGCAGGACGTCTTTGGGGATGTGAATCGCTCTAGGGGGTGGGGAAATGCAAATCAGAACCACAGTGAGACCCCACCTCACTCCAGTCAGAAAGGCTGAAAGTAACCAGTCGGGAAACAACAGATGCTGGCGAGGATGCGGAGAAAGCTTGGAGCCTCCTGCACTGTTGGTGGGAATGCAAGCTGGTGCAACCACTCTGGAAAACAGCATGGAGGGTCCTCAGAAAGTTGAGAATAGAGCTGCCCTACGACCCAGCAATCACACTACTGGGTATTTACCCTAGAGATACAAACGTAGTGATCCGAAGGGGCACGTGCGCCTAAATGTTTATAGCAGCAACGTCCACAACAGCCAAACTATGGAAAGAACCTAGATGTCCATCAACAGATGAATGGATAGAGAAGATGTGGTGTATATACACAATGGAATACAATGCAGCCATCAAAAGAAATGAAATCTTGACATTTGCGACAATGTGGATGGAACTAGAGGGTATCATGCTGAGCCAAATAAGTCAATCGGAGGAAGACAACTATCATATGATCTCCCTGATATGAGGAAGTGGAGATGCAACGTGTGGGGCTTGGGAGGGTAGGGAGGGAAAAATGAAACAAGATGGGATCCGGAGGGAGACAAAACATCAGAGACTCTGAATCTCACAAACAAACTGAGGGTTGCCAAGGGGAGAGGGGTAGGAAAGATGGGGTGTCTGGGGGATGGACATTGAAGAGGGTATGTGGTATGGAGAGTGCTGTGAAGTGTGTAAGCCTGATGATTCACAGACCTGTACCCCTGGGGCAAATAATACATTATATGTTAATTTTTTAAAAAGAAGAAAGAAAAAAATTTCTTAAGAAAATTCTTATAAAGCAATAAGAAAAAGGCCACCACCACAGTGGGAAGCAGAGGGAAGCTACAGAGCATCTCCCAGAGGGGACCCCAACACTCACATGCACCTGTCACCCTCCTGTCCCCCAGAGCAGACAGGGAGGCAAGGGCTGAAGCCACATCCGCACTCAGTTTGGACATGGGAACGGTGCACCCATTTGAGGAAACAGAGGTAGGATCTGGGAGGCCCCCAGACCCCGGCCCTAAGCTCCCACACAGAGCAGTTCAGATACAAGGTTCCCGGCTGCATGGCCCAGGGTGGCAGGCGTCCGGCAGGACCAGGGATGGACTCCGCCATCATCACACCAAGAAACTATATGGCAGCAGGATGACATGCAGCTCCCTGCGTGAGTCCCACCGTGACTCCTGATCAGCTGTGGGTGGCGGGACGACCAGTCCATGTGCTTCCGTGTGCTTCTATGTAACCCGGGACACGACCCAGGAGGATGGACTGAGGCTGCCAGGTGCCAGGCTGACCAGGGAAACTGAGTGCTCAGGCTTTCCTCCTGGGTTGTGATGACACTGAGCTAATGCCCAGAAGTGCCCAGAACGGCACGGGGCCAGCGACGTCACCGCTGTCACTGCCCTTCAGGGATAAACACACCCGTGGGAGGGAGGATGGAGAGACGTGTGTGCGTGTCACATGGCAGGGCAGGGCGTGTGAGGCTGCAGTGGCCTTGGGGATGGGCCCCTGGGGGTTTCTCTTACCATTTTTGTTTGAGACTTTCGTTATTCATTTGAGAGAGATGCACAGATAGAGACAGAGAGCAGGGGGAGAGGCAGAGGGAGAGGGAGAAGCAGGCTCCCCACCGAGCCAGGAGCCCGACATGGGGCTCAATCCCAGGACCCGGAGACCATGACCTGAGTGGAAGGCAGACGCCATCTGAGCCCCAGCCGCCCCC